>CM076573.1:670858735-670991235 GCA_034641835.2 Pinus albicaulis
GGCTTCTATTGTTGTGCAAGGACCAATAGTAGTTATACTTGGTCCCACACATCCACCAAACATAAATTAAAAACTCACTAAAATATGCACATAAATATTTGATAATATGCACATAAATATTTGGAAATAAGTTATATAAGTTACATAAATATGTCCAAAATGGGCCCAGTTTTTGACTAGACCAACATCTGCCATACACCAAAACATTCATCACAAGTTGACAAGACCCAATGTCTCAAGTACCTCCAGTTCTGAATTACCATTCAAGGCAAAATGCACTACAAAACATTACAAAGCTACCCATCCAAAAGTACTGTTATCCCATCAAACAGTCCCCCACTGATTTTGCATTGGGAGACTACATCTCATTGCTGAATAACAGCTGGACAAAAACTGGGTAACCCCTGCACAACTATTGAGTACCACCTGCACAAAAATAGGGGAAATGTATGTCAGCAATATCTACATGTTTGTTTAACCATTCAGCCTATTGAAGACATTAAATGACACCATTCAATTCAGGAAATAGTTCACCCAACCTTTCATTTCAAGAATTAAACACAACAGTCCTGGAATTACAGGAATTAAATTCTGAAAAGCATTTCAATTTAGAAATTAAATTCAGGAAAGCACAAGGATCAACCATGATAGCTTTTCAACCATTGGATCATGTACAAATCAATCCACACCACACAATTAAATTTGGGAGATGGCAATCCATGCCAATCTTCCCTACCAATGAAATTCTAAATCATAAAACTATAAAACCTCAACTGTTACTGCATTTGAGGCATTCGTTTTGCTCTTAAACTACTGCTGACATACATTCAAAGTTTTCAGACAGTGTTCCATTCAGTTTTCAGAAAGTGAGTTTCCATTTTGCAGACATACAATCATTTTCAGACAGTGTTCCAGACATACAAACAGAGGACAGAGTGTGCTCAGTGTTACATTCCAGACAGAGTGTGTGCATAGTGTTACATTCCAGACAGATTGTGTGCACAGTGTTACATTCCAGACAGATTGTGTGCACAGTGTTACATTCACTCTCTTCATCAGTTGCTGGAAACAACATAGGGGTATTTCGTTGTTCTTCAATAATGTTATTCAAGATATTAAGCAGATATAATGTTGGATAAATATAGTAGTTATCAGATCGGATAGAGAGAGTATAGTGTCACACATATCACATAACTACAAGCTTGGTACTCATTAAGCTACATACTCATCTAAATAATGGTAAGAAAACCATGCTTTGGAATAGAGTCATTACATTAAACCAATCACGTGTTATATGTGTAATCTATATAAGGTATGTGATAGTAAGCTTATGGTGATAAAGCCTATTCTATAAGCATAGGTAATCACTTACATAAGGATAAACAAGAGCTGTAATACTTATAGTAATAACATGAGCTTTACACTTATACTGTAATCTCTCTAAGCTGGAATAGAGTCATTACATTAAACCAATCACGTGTTATATGTGTAATCTATATAAGGTATGTGATAGTAAGCTTATGGTGATAAAGCCTATTCTATAAACATAGGTAATCACTTACATAAGGATAAACAAGAGTTGTAATACTTATAGTAATAACATGAGCTTTACACTTATACTGTAATCTCTCTAAGCTCTTATCTCATTACATAGGTGTGAGATATTCTCCCTAATAATCATATTGTATATATATACAACCATATATATTACTCTGCTTCATAGTAGACAAGTCCATGTAGCTAACATCCATGTAGGTATCACATATCTTTCTGATGTTGATATTTACAAGTAATACATAATTGACAAGTAATACTTCAATGCGAATTAATTCACAACAAACAACTGAAAGATTTCATGTTATTAGCAGAAATTTTGGAATTCATACATAATTATAGTTTACTCTATACAGTTGTGTTGTAATACTTATCAAATTTCTTAACGATGTTGGAAATTGCAGGTTGTAGCCATGCCAAGAGTTTCTGTTGCAGATCGGATAAGGAACAGGAGGCGAGGGAGAAGGGGGGCCCAACTGCGGAGCAGTTCATCGGATGATGATGTCAATGCTCCCATTGCTCCTAGTAATGTAGTTGAAAAGGACCCTATGGTTGCAGATCATCCCAGCCCACCATCAGCCACAGAACCACCTTCGACCACAATACAAGGTGCAATTTCAACAAAGAAAATCAGTACAATCAGAGGATGGACGAAGGAAGACATGCTTGCTGCAATTGATGACATCGAGTTTAAGGGATATTCAATCCGTGCATCAGCAAAAAAACATGGTATTGTTGCCTCAAACATACATTATTGGATAAATGGGTTGACTAATACAAAGCGCAGAGGGCCTGTTACAGTCATGACTGAAGAGGAGGAAGATGAGGTGGTGGAGTGGTGTAAGGAGATGGCCCTATTGGGACATATGTTAGAGCTTATCCAACTTAAATCCACTGTAGCTCAAATATGTCAAGGGAGGCCAAACCCCTTTAAAGATGGTTTTCCTGGGAAGTCATGGTGGAGTGGGTTTAAAAAGAGGCATCCAGACCTTGTGTTACGTACAGCAGAGGGCCTTGACAGAGACCGGGCTTTAAATCTATGCCCTGCAATTGTTTCCAAGTTCTATAACACTCTTTCTGCTGCATATGACCGGCACTCATATGCCCCAGACCACATATGGAACTGCGATGAGACAGGCTTACAGGCAGGAAGAAATTGCGGTATGCGGGTAATTGCAAAGAGAGGGAGTAGAAATGTGCCTAAGATATTGCCTAAGAGCAGGGAGTGGATCACAATTCTTGACTGTGTCAATGCAATTGGCTCATCTATACCGGGATTTTATCTATTTAAAGGTAAAACTCAACTAAAAAATTACATACAGAATTGTGAACCGGGGGCATGCATGGTTGCACATCCACATGCATGGATGACAAAGGAACTGTTCCTAAATTGGCTTTGCCACTTTGCTGCTTCTGTACCGGGTGGTGTCTCGCCTGAAAACAGGCACTTGATGATTTTAGATGGCCATGGAAGCCACATGGCTGTGCAGACAATCGAGGAGGCCAATAAGTTGGGCATTGACCTGTTAACATTGTCGGCTCATACTACTCACAGATTGCAGCCCCTTGATGTGAGCGTGTTTGGGCCTTTCAAGAACTATTTCAGGGTCGAGCGAGCTTCATGGATGGCAAAGAACCCAGGGGTGGAAGTAAAGAGGTTTGAGCTAGCTGAGCTTGCTAGAAAAGCATTTAAAAGGGCTCTCACACCTTCTAATATCAAGGTTGGATTTAGGAGGACTGGTATATGGCCACTCAATCATGATGCTCTTATGCATGATACCACATGTAGCCAAGCATTTGAAGTGGAAGGTCAAGAAGCAGAGAATTTAGAAGAGCATGTTGGTGCCCAAGAAGATGTAGCTGCTGCTGAAGGTATAATGTCCCTTTCTGAAGGGTTGTTCTGTGGTGGTGATGATGCTGAGCATGTCAGTGAGACACAGTTCAGTGATGAACCAACTACCAATATCAATGAGGCTGTGACACCCACTGATGCAGCTGACAATGAGCAATTGACCATGCCAACCCAAGTAAGTGCACCATCATGGTTGGCAGAGGCCGTGATGAATATCACTGGAAATAATGTAACATCCACCAATGAGGATGAAAGCATGGACATGCCTTCACAACCATCGGGGTTGAACACCGAACTTGTTCATTATTTTGTGGACAATGGATCACTAGAAGAGGAGCCTATTCAGCATGAAGTACCTGAAGAAGACAACAATGGGGGCCATTCAGTTGTCCCAGAAGATGAAATCCAGCAAGCAGGTCTGGAAAAGCAGAGATTACTTGGTGCATTCCTAAAGCTACCAGTAGAGAGAGTGAAGGCCTCATCAAGGAACTCAGCCTCAGATTATCTTCGTTTAGGGAGGAGTTCACAATTGCTCACATCTGAAGACTATATGAATTTAATGTTCGAGTCTGAACGTAAAAAGAATGAAATTCAGTAAGCTAAAAAGAGAAAGAAGGAGTTAGCCAATGAAAAGAGGGTTGCAAGGATTGCAACAGCAGAAGCTCGAGCAAAGGAAAGGTTGGAAAGACAAAAAGCAAGGGAAGATAAGGAACATCAAAAGCAATTGGCAAGGCAACAGAGAGAGGCAAGAAAGGTTCGGCAAGAGTTGGAAAAAGGACAAGGGGTGAAAAGCAGAGAAGAACATGGTTCAAGACAGTTTGAGACAAATAGGTTGATGTCTAACACGCTGGACCACATTGCAGAGCAGACACCATCATTCCAAGACCTGATTAACATCCAAGTCCCTAGCTATCAGGCAGGGGTTAGGCCCACCTCTTATACCCCTACCAGTGCAGGTTTGAATCCTAATTGTGTTTATATGACACCCGCAGTCAGTGTTGGGGTTAGTAACACAAGTGGACACTTGTGCTACTCAGTCCCACCATGGCTACATGGAGTAAATTGGAGTCAACCATATGCCAACATTCAGGCACATCCTAATCATGCAATGGGCAGTCCACCATACTTGGGCAACGCAGGAAATGGAAGCCATCAAGCATAGAGGTGCCATGACTTAATTTTTGTAACTACAAGACACTGTGATTTTGGTAAGGATCAAATAGGTTTGCTAATGATAGCATCCATGGATGTTTGGAAAGCTACAAACATTTTCAAATTAGTATGTATGAAACAGTGTCTAAATCCCCCAAGTTTGTTAATCTGTTGAAGTTATAGCCTTATAGCCTATATCAGATTTTGTATGAAGTTATATATCAAACAGTTTATAATTCCTACATATCAAACAGTT
The DNA here is from genome assembly GCA_034641835.2 of Pinus albicaulis. Lineage (NCBI taxonomy): Eukaryota > Viridiplantae > Streptophyta > Pinopsida > Pinales > Pinaceae > Pinus > Pinus albicaulis. The sequence continues at coordinate 670,863,550 of CM076573.1, forward strand.
TCTAAATCCTACAAGTTTGTTAATCTGTTGTTAATCTGTTGTATGAAACAGTCTCCTATATGTGTTGTAACTATTGATAAAACATAGCATTATCTGTAATAAGCATGAAGCTCAGTCAAAGTATAAGCTATATCTATACGATACTTTGAAGTTGATTACCTCATAGTAAACATTATGACTCCTTGTAACATGTATGCCTTATAAGTTATAAGCATTGTATAACCAGATCAGGTCCCATTGTTACTGCTTACATTGCAGTATAAGCTGAGCTGTACAACCCTTGTAACATTTGTAATCAGTGTATACGGATCTTACACAATGACGTAATGTAAACATCAGTGTAATCACTTGTATAAAGTAGAGCACATATAAGGTATGGTAATGATAGTGTATAGCTCTTTCCAGAATCTTCATAATAATCGACACTATTACACCCTTGTAAGGATAACTAGATACTATGTCAATGTTCTCTCTTTAGAAGAGAACAATCCCATAAGAAAAATTCAATTTCCAAGACCTAAAAACTTGGCTAGATAACCATACATTTGCTTCAAAACATCTATGAGCTTAGGCTCATTTTTCAAATCTCCTGGTTTCCAAGAATGTTTGCAAATTCTATCAGATGTGTGATAGCAAGGATAAAAACATGACACAAATAAAACCAAAATATAATCAACATAGCATTGTCTAGTTCATATTTAGGGCCTTTAGTCCATTCCATGTATCATGTACATATTAAAAAGTTTATGATCTTATTGTATACTTGTGCAGCACATAGACGGCAAATGTTCAGCATTTGCCTTCTCATGTTGTTTTCCATTCCTAAAAATCAGCATCCATAACACTTTTTCACAAATAACAAAATTGAGCATTCATTTCCATATGATCCAAAAAATCCTGAACTTTTTAATAGTTATCGTGTGATTCCTTTTCACCTAATCTTCCATGCTTATTTTCAGGAATAGTGCATTTTTTTTTTTTAAATATCAAAATTCCTCGCTCATGGACAAACAAACAAGTCTGGGAAGTTCTGAGAGGCTTGCTTCCTATATGCAAAAAGAAGCACAACATAAAATAGTCAGGGCTTACATTGCAACCATTTTAAACCGTTCTCAAATCTCTTTGTATACTCTGTCTAAGTATAGCAATACTAAGGGGTGGCAGGTGCAGGGCAGTTTCATCATCAATCCCGAAGAAATCATAAAACAAGCTATGCATGGGGAATAGGAATGGAGCAGAGATGTTGGCTCTTTATCAAGGACTGACAACAGCAAAGGCTAAAGGTTTACAAAAGACCTCCAGTATAAACAGGAGGGGGGCACTATCTCTTGTACCCCTCCCATGACTTTACTTGTTTGCTTTTTAACATGTTTTCAATCAATCTTGTCAAGTGTTATGTTGCATGCACAAGGGCAGGGAAGGAGTTAAAGCATCATCATACCTTGGATCTGCATTCATTCACAAAGGCAATGGCAAGTTTGATTACAGTTTGGCTCTTTGGATTCCATGTTTTTTAAGACTACCCCTGGCAGATGAGGTTGCAGTCTGTGTGTAGAAAGAAATCAGTCTTCCTTCACCCTCATCTGGGTAAGTGGGTCTGTAGCTTCTGCTTTCTTTATGATGTTTCAGCTGCCTAAAGTGGGAAGTCTAGGGAGAAGTCTCTCTGCTGGGATTAGAGTGGGACAGCCAGTGTTCAGATCTTCATTTGACATGAAGACTTCTATTGGGACTAGCATAGAATTTGGGATGAAAGGGCATCAATGTCAACCTTGTTAATATGTGTGGTGTAAGCTAGCATAGGATAGAAGGGAAGGGGTACGTGTCAGAGCTGCAAGTGAAGCTAATCAACACTTCCACTAATTAGTCGCACCAGCAAAAGATATAGTACATGGATTCTGGACAAGTGAGCATTGAGCCCAAAAGGCATCAGTTCTTGCTGCTCAATTGTCTGAAGTTCAAGAGAGAGAGAGATGGAGTTTATTCATGAAAAGTCTTCATCAAAAGTAAGAAGATATGGAGGCTAAAATGGACACTTTGTATACTTTAGTGGCCAAAATTGCACAATCCCTTTCCGTCCTATGGAGCCATCACAATCCTTACCCAATTTCCAAAATTTTCTGTTGGCTCTTTTCATCCTTTCTCATCTCAGCTGAAAGAGGAAAATACTGTGGCTCATTACCTCAGTCTTCCCACTCAGAACTTCATATTAGGCATGGTCAATTCAACATTTTCATTCACAAAGTTCAGGCAACCATTTTTGCTGGGAGCAAAATACCAGGTTTGTGTCAAGGAAGAAACTCAAAGCGAGCTTGTTCTTATGTAATTCTCAGTGTTATAATGTTTTGTGAGGCAACTTTGTTATTAGAACAACATATTAAGCAACATACCAGACGCATTAACAGTCGTAGGCACAGAACAGCAAGTATAGTTTCATTTTAAGCAGTCTTTTTGGAGTTTTGGAATATTTTGTTCTGATGGCATTGGCCGAAACTTTGTTGTTATGTACACTACCATACAGTTTGGCCACAATTTCTTTTAATATAAAAGCCACCCATTTCTGAATCTTCTTTTAAATTATAGCGATATTTACCCTAACTGTATAGGAGAATGTATACAGTTGTGAGTTTGAGTTTCTGGTGAATGGGCCAGATTACTGGTTTGCAACATAACTAAGGAGAAGAGGTTTGGAGAGGAAAAGCCCTCGTGGGTCCACTACATATCATATTCTATAGCTCAACTATCAAAACCTGTTAACACCATGTCGAGACATAGAATGTCTAATACAAATAACATAAACATGAAATTCAATAATATATTTAGAGCATTGTCAACATTAACATCATAATCTGAAATCCAATCAAACACTGTAAAACCCAAAACCCATCAAACTGTGTAAAACCACTCAAAACAGAACATCTCCTCCAGGCTTCCAGTGCACAGAGGTATCCATTTGAGATAATTCGTGCAAGCAGTTCCCTATCAAAGTGATAGAATAATTCGTGAAAGCAGTTCCCTTAGATTTAACACTGTGAAGTTGTCTCTTTATGAATTGAAGACACTCTAACCCAATGAATACATAATTATTCTCCAAATGCACCAAGGCTATTGATAAAACAGAGACCCCACCTCTAAAATAGAGTTTCGTCCTCAAACAGAGAGAAGCCCAAAAACAGAGAGAAGCCCAAAAACAGATAGAAGCCCAAGATTAACTTTGTCCTAAAACTATTTAGATTGCAAAATTGAAGGAAACTGAGTCCCACACCCAAAACCCTACATTCCAATCAAACACTGTAAAACCCAAAACCCTACATTCCAATCAAACACTGTAAAACCACTCAAAAGAGAACATCTCCTCAAGGTGAAATGTGTTTACAAACACAGAGATATTACTGGTAGGACAGAGTCCTACCTTCAAACTGCTATCCCTCCAGGCTTCCTCTTTCAGTCCACAGAATCCTGCACTGACTTGCATTCCTTCTCCACTGACCTGCATTCCTTCTCCACTGACCTGCAAAAAAACAAAAACACAGTCAAGCACCAAAATTAAACAAAAATGCAAAAACTTCCAACAAAAAACCCCCTTACGGACCTGAAAGCAAGAGCTGAAAAACGCACAACTACAGAGCCGAATAAACCAACTAACGCACAACTACAGAGCCGAATAAACCAACTACAGGCCGAAGGTAAACCAACTCCCTCGCCAAGCATAAACACCAAACATCCGACCCATAACCACACAGCGCCTAAGAAAAACAACCAAACCGCTGAGGCTAAACCACCAGCAGAACTCATAAGAACAGGCAACAGTTTTCCACCACCCACGATTGCACAGCACATCCAGCCGAACCAGGACCAGGGGAGCTCCACCCAGGCGAGCAGCGGCGCCATCGCCAAGGAGGGAGCGCGCGGACAGTGGCGGCGTAATGGTCGGGCATTGGAGCCAACCATCGCAACAATCGGAGAGCCGAACACCCTGCAACCAGACCCGGAGCGAAAATGAACTGTTTGCTGTCCAAGCTCCACAAAAACGCAGGAGGAGACCGGCTGGACCAGTTTCAAGACCGGCTGACCGGCTGCACGTGACCGGCACGTGACCGGCATGCTTCCCGGCACTTGTCGTACATGCCACCGCGGATGTTGACGTGGCCGGTGCTGAGTCATTGCCGACGTGTTTAAATTGCCAATAGTACTATATATTCATGATGTTATTTTTGCTAAGAGTTTCTGAATTGATCATATTAGCCTCTTTGGCCCACAAGTAAATTGATTGTTTAATATTATTACCTTCCCCAAAACAACTGCCACTGTGCAGATTCAAGCTAGGTAAGAATATGATTGCTTTTTAATGTTCATCATGGAAAAGGGTGTTCATTACCATTTGGAATTGATATAAAATGGTAATCAATATAATAATGAATTAAAAAAGATTTAAAATTTTTAGTGATAATAAATTAAAAATTTATTTATTTAAAAGTGGATATTTTTATTAAAATTTTCATTTTAATAAAAAATGAGATTACAGAGATATCTCTAAATGTCTTGTGGGAATAATAAATAAGCATGTAGATGATAAAATTTTCTAAGTTTTAATTTTCTTTTTAATAATTTTTTATTAATTTTATATAAAAATATAATAAAAAATTATTAAAATTATAAATTTGAATTATGAATTTTTAAAAAATATATTTATAATAAAATTTTATTAAAATTATAAATATGAATTATAAAACTATGAATTTTCTTAATCTAAATGTTATAGAAAATTTTCAAAGTACTAAATTTGTTTATAAATAAAAAAATATAGAAAAAAAAAAAACTTAAATCTCATACAGACACAATTGCCAAATTCTGCCCAAAAATACTAAGAAATAAAGAAAAAAAAAGCAAACATCAAAAAATTTAGACTGTTCTGCTTGATAAAACAGTAACATGGCCTGCACCTTATGTGAGGTGTAGGCTTGAATAACTATGTTGAATCAGGATGTTTTTAATTTACGAGGCAAGGAATGTCTCTTGCAAGAGCGTAACGAAATTTGGTACAGAAATGTAAGTTGCAATGTGACAATGAACAGAACCACGGAAGGAAGGATTATGTAGTAGTTATATGTTTAGAATTGTGAAGCTACGTCTGCCCCAACTCCACTCATTTTGTAAATTAGACACATCTGTGAAATGAAACATTGAATGTAGAAAAAGCTATGTGATGATGTAACAATTTTTGTATTGAACGGTGGCTCATTGATATCATGTCAATTCTAATTCTAGGACGTGAATCTAATACAATGTTTCTTACTATTGCAGTCAATTTTACTTGTTTAATAAATATAGAAAGAGAAATTTCATAAATATTTTATTATTACTTATTAAATTAATGAATCAATATATCTAATTAAATAATTATCGGTACTTTTGCTTTTCTTTTTCTTGTATTATAGTTAATGAAATATTTTTCATGAGCCTGTAATTAATTTCACCTTTTAAAAACTTCATTGGGCTGATGAGCTATAGAATTTATAACTTCAGTTGAATGCCAATATTCAGTAATGGAATCTTAAAACTACAGAAATTATTGTATTTTATTTTCAAGTTTTTTTTACTTTGTTTTTTTTTTTATTTTTTTGTGTTTTTTTCAGCAATATTAGAAAAGGAGAGCTGCGGAGCAGAATTTTTTGTCCACTAGAAAAGTCTCTTAATTTAATTTAAATTTTTTTTTCTTTTTTCTTTTTCTTTTTTCTTTTTCTTTTTTAAATTTTTTTTTTCTTTTTTCTTTTTTTCTTTTTTCTTTTTCTTTTTTCCTTTTTTTTTGTTTGTTGTTAGGTAAGACTACATCTTCATCACCCTAATACATCACTCTCATTTAGGCGGGAAATTGAACAAGTAGGCGGGAAATTGAACAAGTGACTATAATCTGTATAACGTGTCAAAACCAAAAAAATGTTTAATGAATAACTTCAATTATATCAATTACATTTATAGGGAGAAAAATTGTATGGCTAACAGTTCATCCAAAAAGGGCTTGCAAGGTGATTTTGGGAACATGCATTATGAGTTGTACCACTAGGGTGCCTAGTGGAGCTACAGGGACTGTAAACTTTCTCTAAAGCAGTTCTATAAGATTATACAGCCATTGTCATTTTGAATTATAGTAGAATTTTTGCATATATTTTCTGTTTTACCGTGCACTACAGCTGGTGGATACATTGTAAAGTGCAAGGACTGTGAAGGGATTTACACTGATGTTTTACCCACTGCGGAAGTATTCTGTTTTTGAACAAGCCTCTTATGGGCAGGGATTTAGAAGTTTTGGAAGTATTTTGGATGTTTTTCAAATTTTTTTAGGTTTCTGGGGGAGTATTTTTGTCTCCTATGTAAACTGAATTATGTATATGGAATTGACAGTTGGGCGTCGGCCGATTTTAGATTTCCACATAATTTCTCTATCTTCACACCTCTGTCATTGGGGTCCTGCACCAATTTTCAGAAATCACAACCACTGCTTTTCAAACGAATAAAAGTATGGTCTAAATCATCTGCCTACTCGTCAATGGGCTTCATGATCTGAGGTCGGCTCTCGGAATTGTTATGCTTTACAACTAAAAAGTGGCGACTTTACAACCAAACCCAACCAGGTGCCAGCGGTTCTTCGCGTTAATATCCCTAATTTTTTTTCTCCTTAAAATGCTAAAATATTAATTTGCTAAAATATTAATTACGCCGGAGGCGTTTTCTTTGCGGGCTTGGGGTGAATAGGGTGAGCAAACACTATTCACCCCAGCCATTGAAAAGCTTTTTCTACCGCGCATGGAACCAATTAAAATTTTGCATTTGGCAGCTCCTCACAGCCAGTCAAATCTTAACATGTGGCAGATCCTCAGCAGATTTTCCTGAAATTGGCTGTTTATACGCTTACGCGGCTATGGCGGCGGTAGAGGCTACACACAGAAAGTTTAGGAATTTCATCATCCGTTTACATAATTTGTATGAGCCAGCCAGGACAATGCCAAAACTAATATGAACAGTAAGAACGTTGCCAAGGATAGTATAAGCCATAGAAATCACAAACAGGGTTTATGGCCCATGGGAATGTGTTAAGCTACAATCCCACCGCCTCTGGTTCGCCCACCACTGCGCGTAATGAGAAAGCCTCTGGCTCCATCTCAGAGGAGGTTCTCCAACTTTAGCCCTCATTTGGTTATGTGGAGCCAGGAACTAGGCAACCATATTCCGTTCACTGGAGCTCATCATCTTCAACTGAAGCTGCAAGGAAAGAGGGTAAGAAAAAGGAGAAACGTCCAAATATCATTCGCGTGTTCACTGGAGCTCATCAGGGTAAGAAAAAGGAGAAACGTCCAAATATCATTCGCGTGTTCACTGGAGCTCATCATCTTCAACTGAAGCTGCAAGGAAAGAGGGTAAGAAAAAGGAGAAACGTCCAAATATCATTCGCGTGTTTCTGCTTAGGGAAAAATTATCAAGAGAGTACAAAGAATACTGACCACAATGTTGGGAAAAACGCTTATGTTTGATGAGAGTACATTGCAGAGTTGTCTTCACAGAAGGCACATCGACTGGTATATCCAGGCCTATAATCACTAAAACATAACAATCTATATTGAAATGGCGTAATAGGGCTCTAGATGGGGACATGGGTTCTTCGTTTCCTTCATATAAACCATCGCCGAATTCTTGAATTGTATTCAAGAATATGAAGAAATTTGATTGATATGAGTACCTTCACTCATATTAAATTTCAATCAGAAATATTTTGTAATTTGGAAAAAGATGGAGTGGATGTTGTTTGTACAATAATATTTGCCTGCAAAGGGAAAGAAGCTTGTTGTCTAGGAAAAACTTGAAAAAAATAAGAAACAAAATCAAATAAAAAGGCTTTGTTAATATCCATAAATCCCAATAACTTATGACACCAATCCTTAACAGACAGAAATAGGTATCATCTTCTGGCAACCAAAATCTAGAAGTCAAAGCTAGCAAAAGTCTGTTTATTGAGATGGTTGAGTAAAGCATTCAACTTCTTTATCTTTTTAGTGTTTTTTCAAATTTGTAGCACAAAGTTGCTTGTTCGAACTAGTAGAAGCTGTAAAAGACAAGGTAAAACAAAAGCATGAAGAGGATGAAAAACATGAGGAACAATCAAGAAGACAATGCAACGAGAGGAAAACATGAAACATCTGAAAGAGAAAATTAAATATCTACAATCTAGTAACTGCCCAAATATGAATATACACATAATAAAAATTGTATAGTAGGGAGCTTTATTTCAAGATCTTGTTGGACACAGATCGTACTAGTCTCCTATACACAAATGTTAATTTCCTTCCTCACACAAGATCTGCATGGCAAAGTTAGCTAGAAACATGAAGTGAAAGATATATGTCTAAGTGCAGGACAGATTAAAGAATCCAAAACTTGCTTTTCAAGGCTGTACAAGCTACAACATGATATTATGTTGATTCAGGCAGCACTACAGTTATTCTGTTGATCCAGCCAGCAGTCTTTGCAGTCTATGCTTGCACAGACCTGAAGGCTACATAGCCATGGTGCATCAAGTACGTGCAGGACAATATTTACTCTTTTATAACAAAGCATTAATTTGAAGATTACAAGTAAAAATATTGCTTTTAAGCATTTAGTTTGATTTATTGACAGATGACGACATGTTGCCTAATAGAATTTACATATTTTACCATGTCGCAGGTTATGATGCTTCAATATTTTCTATACAGGAAAAACTTGTACTGTGGTTCATAGTTGGTCGTTTTCTTCTGTTTTGCATGAAGAAACCGCGAGCTTAATATACAATTTGCTGCCAACAGTGCTCCAGTTTGATCACACTCAAAGCTCAGATAATATTTCAACATCCTTATTTATTAACATGGAGAAATGTTACAATGAGAAAACATGTACTACGATTTAATGAACAGTTATAGAAAACAAAAAATTAGTTGACCAATAATGCTTATTCAAAAAATATAACAAATCTAAATAAAAAGGTTCCAAACCTGCTCTGCAATGCTCGCAGCTTCAGCAAATGCATATTCCTGATAAAAGCAGGGGTGAAATTCACTGGTAAAAGAAAAAAAGAGAGAGTAAAGAATAATTCTCATGGCGTGGAAGGGGCATCTTCAATATTGATGATATGCATAAAGAGTCTGCTCACCTGGTAACATGTAGAGATCAAGATGGAAAGGCAACTTCAAAGAGAAAATGCAGCAATGAACCCGAGACTGTCGAGTGGGGAATAAAACATACAGCGATATATCTGGAACCGAGACGAAAATTGGTTGCTAGTTCCCAGAGGAGATGGATGTCCCGTCAAGCTAACCTGAAAATGTGTAAAAAAAATACAATAAAATGCCACAATACTAACCCTTATTACACAAACACCATGAAAAATAATCGACATTACATTTAATAGCACTGCACTGCAATTGCAGTATGGAAAGAAAAGCATACAGCAAAGACTTATGGTATGGAAAGCAAAATATACAGCAAAGCTCGGCGGTTTGGCAATTTACTGGGGAAAACTGGGCGGTTCTGTGTGCTAAAGAAGCTATGGCATCGTGTAGAAGCTCGTTCTCCGACAACAAACTCCTGTAAAACTTGGCCAGCAATCTTCTGCACAAGAAAACAGATGTCATCTCCCACAAATGCGCGCTCTCCGAGAAATGTCATATTGAGTTCTATTTTGAACCCAACGACAGCCACCCGCGCCCCTGATCGACTCTCATGGACCCCACATGAGACTTAGTTAAATTACAACTTTTATCGGGCAGTTGTGAATGTTTTTCAGTTGATAATATAAATGATCTTTAAAAGTTTTTAATATTTATAAAGCTTTTTTCAAATTAATAAAAATGATTTTGTTAAAAACTAATTCATACTTTCTAAATGGCACGAAAGCGATCGAAAAATAAAATAAAATAGATAAAACAAAATTCTTAATTAAAAAATAAAAATAAAATAAATAAATAAATAGAAATAAAATAAAATAAAGAGTAATAAATAAACAAATAAATAAAATAAAATAAAATTACATAAATTACAATTTAATAATATTAAATTAAAATTATTATTTTTTTTAAAATAAATATAAATATTTAAAATTCAAATTATAAACTTTGATCATTTGGTTTACTCTTTTTTAAAATAAAATAAATTAATTTTTATTATTTGAGGTAACCTAGCCGTTATTTTACAAATGGCAAGTAGGAGCTATACTTTCTATTTAAAGAGGTTACTTGATCAGATTCTCCATCTTATCTTGATGATGAATCACACGGCAAGGTTTACCACCTTCGACAAACTGAAAGATTCTATTGGCAAACAAGCCTTCTGCAAATCAAAATGAGCACACTCAATTCGACCACCCATACATAACATCAAGGACAGGCAGATAAAATACGGGAATTTCGCAGGCCATTTGAATGACCAATGTGTGAGATACCGTCAGGTTGCTTCGTTAGTATACAGTATAGATAGTTTGAACGTGCAAAGAATCGAGACATTAATAGCTATAGGCTTTCCACCCTAGGTGATCATTTTTTTGTGAATTTGGTAGTTCCTCTCTTTTCTATTCATATTTATGAAGCAGGTTCCAAAATTAAACATTAGTCCATAGCCTCAACCTGCCCGCAGGACCAGGTCTGTTGACCATCTAAGTGCATGAAATGCTGACCAAAACTGAAATAGTTTCATTCTTATACATCTAGTAGTAGCTATCTGCTCTATTTGCCTGATATCTACAATCTGAAATTTAAAACTAAGTTCATATAAAAGCAAAACTATCATGAGACATATATACTAGTAGGCTAAAACTTCTCCTGGAGATACATTATACTGAGAAGAGCTATTCTTCTGATGAAGAGACAGGGGCTGGAGCTTTCGATGTCGATCCTGGCATGTCTACTTGTTGTAAGAGCTGGAGTTGCTTTTCAATGCGCCCAACACGATCATCTACTCGACTAATTCTGTCAGTGGCCTGGTATTGAGTGATTTTAATGTGTTGAAGCTGGTCCTCCATGTGTAGCAGCGCATCCTGCAAGCAGAATTGAGCCTTCTTTGGGTTCTGTTCCATCTGATTGGGATGCATACTCTGGATAGCCTTGGCTAAGAGGCTTTTAAGAATCCAATACGCGTGCACAGTTTGCTGAAACAATGTAAGGCGACCCCTGGTGTTACCAGGATCCTTGATGAAGTCTAATATTTCAGCCTCTGCGTCATTATCCTCAGGTTCTGTGTGGATTTCCTTTTCCCAACCTTTAATTTCTTGACGGACAGTTGCTGAATTGCCCATTTCATAATTCACTGCCAATTGCTGAAGTTTCTCTAAATTGGGTTTCCGTCGACGTTTGTTTGGGGGATGTGCATGCTGGGCTTGCTTTCCTTTAGAAGCCTGGCCTGTTGATCGTCGTTTCCCCATGTGATCTGGACAGCAAGAGTACAATTCAAACTGATAAGGAAACATAAAAAGAGCATGGGTTTGAATCCAGTCTGCGCGATTCCTGTGTGTAGCGGTAGTATAGCGGCCAGAAAATGGGAGCTTTAGCCCGAGTGGCTCCAAATTCCTAGGCAATACATACAAGCATGCTGGCTGTAGAAAGTTCGAAAGACCATCGGGTTGAGCAGCAGGTTAAGTATCGGGTTAATCCTATTATTCTGGGTAAGTTGGTGAAGCTTATGGATACCTTCCCTGTAGAAAACTTCGCTGAATTGCCTAATACAAGGATGCACTCTGTGGGGGCTTGGAAGACTATGGGGTCTCCTATGACCTTTTATCAAACAGCATACCCTTATTGAATCCAGGGCCATTACCCTACTCCAGCGCGACTCAACACGACCCACAAAAGGCTGACCATAATGCATTCTGAACACATGAATTTGCCAATTGAAAACAGGGTAGATGAAATGAGGTTGAAGATTGCAGGGGTCTCTAAAGCAAGGTTTAACAGACGGTAGAGTGGAGCGAACTTGACCCTTAACCTTTAACAACAGTAGAGTAGACTTATGAGACATTATGGTAAGCAAAACAGTAAAGATAAAGACAAGGTCTATTTTAGCTACCTTTAAAGCATAACCCAAGCCTGTAATTCGGGCAGTAATTACCATGCAACGGGCGCTTGTATACGATACAGTCCAGATAACCACCATTAACAGTAAGAAAAGAATAGATACATACCCCGTCTGAGTAGAATGGTAGATAGGTTGTAGAGTGCTGAGCTTCCTTCTTGGCTGTCTCTAGACTCTTACATGCAGAGCGCAATGCATGAAGAAATGGAGAAGGGAGGGCAAGCTTACCTTAATTCGAACTTGCCGTCCGGATCCTGACAATCCAGGCTGGCCTGCCTGTTGCATAATGAATGAGCGGGCTGTCGTGCACCGCCATAAACTGCTTGTTCCATGCGCCATTATGGAGTGGGAGTGCGAAGGACAGGAAACTATAAGCGTTCATCTATTATGATGCACTGTCTGAAAAGTGGGCACCTCGATCGGGGGTTGGAGATCTTTATTGACAATCACTTGAAGGGAGTGGAGTTCCACGTTCCATATGGCTTCTGTGGGACTGCATTTAGTATACCTATCTGGATGCTGGAATGCCCAGTTAGCTAGATAGTCTGCTGCTGTATTGCCTTTCCGTTTAATGTGGCCTGGGAGTAAATATTGAATTTGCTGCATCAATTGGCTGACTTCCTGAATGAGAGTGGCTGTTCTCCAACTGTGAGTGATTTTTTCCCAAGGTATACCTTGTTGAAGTTTGTGGAGGATATTGGTGACCAATTCCGAATCTCCTTCAACTATGAGACGATGATAATTCTGTGTGATTGCAATAATAAGACCTTGCTTTACTGCGATAAGCTCAGCTTCATTATTAGTTGCATGGTCTAGATCGAGGGCATAGCACCGACAGACAGCTCCATGAGAATTCCTGAATATGCCTCTTGAGCCTGCTTGTCCAGGATTACCTTTCGATGCTCCGTCATAATTAAGTTTGATAAAGCCTGACTGGGGAGGAGCCCAAGTTTCCATTATAGATTCTAAAGGTGGCCGGTATTTCAATAGGTTTGCGGATAGCATCTGAGGTTTTAGGTTTAGAGCGTCTAGAATCTGTGATTCGTAGCCTTCTGCCTTCCAATCCTCGTCTGTCCAGCTCTCCACTAGAATTGTTTCCCTGATGTTTTCAATGGATCGCTGCCAAATGTTTTGCGAAGGTTGTACGACATCTTCAAATAATCTGTGATTCCTCTCTTTCCAAGTGTTCCAGTGTATAAATCCGAGTGAAAGTGCCCATGCTCGATTAATAACTTGACAGTGGAACCTCCCATTACGCCAGTTACTAATGGTTTCAATAATGCTGTTGTTATGTTTATCTGTTTGACGAAATAATTGTTCCAAGTTATCCCACAGCATCTGAACCTGTGGACAAGATATCAAAAGGTGGTCAATTGTTTCAGCATCTGCTTCACAGAAAATGCATCTGGAAGGTCCTATCATCCCACGTTTCTATAAATTTTCCCAGGTTAGAATTCTTTTGTGGCTTAGCAGCCATAGAAAGTATTCCACCTTAGGCCTGTGTTTCAGCCTTCAGATATTCTTCCATATTGGCCGGCTTTCATACTGGGCATGCTGTGATTGAATGTAGTATCCTTCTTTAATTGTATATTGTCCTTTTGTCAAATATCCCCATCTAAGTATATCCAGACCCTCAATTTGTCTCAGTTTTCTAGAGTTGAGTTCCTTGGAAAAATTGTCCCATTGCAGTGTGGCTGGGGCTTCAGGCCAGTATGTTTTGTCCTTCCATTTTCGCCATAATTCATTCATATTCGGGCACCAATAGTGATTTAAGAGTCGATGATTCAGGGTATGCGTGTAGAGAAAGATTTCTCCCAAGTCAAGCCTACTAAACAATTTCTCTCGTTGTTGCCAAGAGTCTTCCTAGAAGAGGGTTGTATTGCCGTCCCTAACTTCCCAAAAGCTATGTGCCCGTATCAAATGTCTGTTCATAGCTGCTAGGTTCCAAATTTTTGAGCCTTTCGGCGTCCTATCACTTTTCAGACGGCCAACAACAGTGAACGGCATGTCATATTTAGTTCTCCATATAGTCTTCCAGAGATCCGGGCCTCCCTGTAACCAGCGCCACCACAGCTTAGCTCCCATCACATTGTTCAGGATACTAGGGTCACGAAGGCCTAGACCACCTGCTGCTTTTGGTTTAAGGAGCTTATCCCAAGATAGGAGAGCCCATTTCCTTTTGGCTTGGGCACCCTGCCATAGGAATTTTTTAAACATATTGACCAATTGCATACAGACTCCCTTTGGACAGGATTTTCCAGACAGTTGATAGAGAGGCAGTGCTTGCAGCACTGATTTCAGCATGATTAGGCGTCCGGGGGCATTCAAGGCTCGGAATGCCCAGTTCTGGATTCTGTTTTCGACCCTTATGATGATGTCCTGCCAATCTGCTATCCGAGCTGGACCTGTATTTAGCCACATCCCGAGGTATTTCAAAGGGAAAGCACCCCTTTGGAACCCTAAGGTCCGTGCCAAGAAATGTTGAGTGTCTACTGTGCAATTGAAAAAGTAGACATTGGACTTATCTTTGTTTATCTGAGTTCCTGAAGCAGCCATGAAGATTTCAAGAATTTTGAGAATTGCTTTACATTCTTTTAATGTCGCCAAGCAGAACAATAATGTATCATCAACAATTACAATAATGTATCATCAACAAATTGTTGATGAGTCAATGGAAGATTAGGGCCCCACAATTTTAAACCTTGTATTTTTCCTTTAGTGAGATGGGATTTAATAAGTCGACTTAATCCTTCTACTGCTATAATGAACAGGAAAGGAGAAAGGGGGTCTCCTTGCCGAAGTCCTCTTGAGCTATTGAAAGGAGTTGAAGGGCTTCCATTCAAGAGGATGGAGAAGTGCGGGGAGGAAATGAATGCTCTTAACCATTGCAACCAGCGGTCATCAAACCCAAAGGCCCGCATTACCTCAATCAAATACTGCCAACTAATGCGGTCATATGCTTTAGACAAGTCCAGCTTAATCAGCAAACCTTTTCATTTGTCTTTCTTGAGAGTGTGAATAGCTTCCTGGGCTATCACTATTCCATCTAAGATTTGTTTGCCTTTGACAAAACCTGTCTGTTCCGGGGAAATTAGAGAGGCCATGAGCGGTTTTAATCGATTGACCATGATAGTGGAGAGGATTTTATATATAACATTGCAGAGGGCAATCGGGCGAAAACCAACAGGGGTATCCGCATTTTTCTGTTTTGGAATAAGAGTTATGAAGGTAGCATTCAGATCAGGGTAAACAACCTTATTTCTATGAGATTATTCCACTACTTCGAGAATATCTTGTCCAAGGAAAGCCCATGCTGCCTTAAAAAATTCACTTGTAAACCCATCTGGACCTGGGGCTTTGTTTTTAGGTAAGTTTAAGACCACCTCTTCTACTTCCTGCAGAGTAATAGTGCGGAGCAAAGCCAGATTTTGCTCTCGAGTGATAACCTTTGGGATATGTGTGGTGATCTTCGCTATTGCTTCCTGTCGATTTGGGTTTGGTTCAGTAAGGAGATCTTTAAAGTGGGTCACCAGTTCACGCTCCATATCTTCATGTTTAACCAGATGGTCTCCATTGGTTGCTTTGAGAGAAAATATTCTATTGTTTTGCCGGCGTTGGATCATTGCCTTGTGAAAGAAACTAGTGTTTCGATCGCCTTCTTTCAACCAGTGCACGCGGGATTTTTGTTTCCATAAGAGCTCTTCTTGCTTTCGGCGCTCTTCTAGTTCGCTGAGAATATGACCTTCCTCTACTGCAAGTTCCGCTGTTCTGCCCTGAAGGATAATACGTTGTTGAATCTCTGTCATTTGTGCTTGCAGCCGAATTTGTGCCTGATGGATGTTGCCAAATTCCAGATGATTCCATCGTTTGATTTCATCCTTCAATTTTTTTAGACGAAGCTGAAACGAGTGCATCTTGTTACGGCCTGTGGTCTGATTTGAATTCCACCAGTTTTTAACCTTGTCCATGAATTGAGAATCTCGGAGCCAAAATAATTCAAACCTGAATGGACGATTGTGTCGGCTTGCTTTGACATCCATCTCCAATTTTATTGGCCAATGATCAGATCCCAAAGTAGGTAATATAGTTGCTTCATAGTACATGTCAAGACTCACCAAATATTCTGAGGCAAGAAAGCGATCCAGGCGGGAGGCAACCTGAAATCGTTCTCCCCTTCTGTTATTCCATGTGAATTGGCCATTAACCATAGGGATATCAACAAGGCGAAGATCCTGTAGGAGCTCTCGAAAATTAGCCATATCGGGATCCTCCCGTCTTATTCCGCCTTTTTTTTTCCAATATATTTAAAAGCATGTTAAAATCCCTGCCTAAAATCCAATATTTTTTAGTATGCATTGTACTTAGAGTCCTGATATGCTGCAAGAAATCAGCTCGCTCTCCTGGAATTGGAGGTCCATAGACCGCCGAGATGAGAATTCTGTCCTCTGCCCCAATCTGACGGAAAGTTGCTGATAAAATTCTTGGAAGGCCTATCCATCCTTCTGCACTAATTTCCATCGTATTCCAAATTACAGCTATGCCTCCCGAGGCACCTACAGAGTCTATTGCCATACCTTCATAGCACAGTTTGAAAGATTGAAGGATTGCATCAAGTTTCTGTCCCGAGACTTTCGTTTCCTGCAGTAGCAAAATTTGAGGTTTCTCAGTTGTCAACTTATCTTTCAAATAACGCTGCTTGCCCTTACTATTAAGACCTCTAATGTTCTAGGAGAGCACCTTCATTAATGATTTTTAGGGAGTTGTTGGAAAACCGTTGTTAACGGTATTATTTTCCCCGTATTAATCAACATTTCGCCCACTAATTGAATGGATTCCTGCAAGGTTCTTCTTCCTCTCTTTTTGGCCGGTTTTGCTAAAGGGGTTGTCTTCTTGTTAGCCAATTGCTCCCGTTCTTGCGTTTCTTTCTGAGCTTGCACTGTAAGGTAATGCTCGAAAGTGTCTTTGTATAGTTGTTTCTGGTCTGCTGGTATAAACCGATCATCAAGATTCCGCCATTCAAAGAGAAGACGTTTCAGAAGTTTCTCTTCAACACTCAAATCCTCCTTATTTTGTTCAACCTCCATGGGGATGAGTTCTTGCGGCTGACTATCTTCCGGCGTTTCCATTTCCTGCCCTGCTTTCCTCTTGACAGATTGATTTTGTTGCGGTGCCTTCCCTACTTCTTCAACGATGCCTTCTGCTACCATTGCACTCGCGAAGGGTTCGCCCTCTTCCTGTAACACCTCATAGCGGTTTTCAAGCATTTTCTTGTTCTGTTTCTCCACAGAAGCCAAACCTAGGTTCTTTGTACGGGGAGGCCGTTTTTTTGCAAGCACTGGTACGAACCCTTCTTCATCTGGTTGGGGTTGGTCCTCTGAGCCATTCTGGCGCGGGGGTGGAGGTTCAGCGCCATTCAAAGGGCAAGTTCTATACAAATGGCCATATTCGTGATAGCGATGACATCGGAATGGGATATGCTCATAATCTAACAATTGCTGCCAAATTTTACCTTCATATTCCAATTCGATCAGTTCTGACAGGGGTTCTGAAATGTTCATGTATACACAGATTCTGGAAAACGAAGTATAGCGACCCCTAGCTGTGGATTCTGCTATTTTAACAAAAGTACCTAAAGAATTTCCTATTCCTTCCAAAATTTCAGGGTCCCAAAAATCCATGGGAAGCCCAAACAAACGAACCCAAACTGGAGCAGCCAGAAATTGCTCTTGTTCAGGATTGTAACATTCCTCCCATTGGCGAAGGAAAAGCCCCATTCTTTCTTGTCTTGTAGCCCCGCATTGCTATAAATATTTGCAATATGATGCAGAGTGTTGTCCTTGATGGCAACCCACTAAATGAAGATGAAGACATGCGACTGTTGACATGTGTTGTCCTTGATGGAAATCCACCCGATGAAGTTATTCTTGACTTGATGGACTTGGTAAATGATGTTTGTTGTAATGTGATGATGAATGTTGTCCTTGAAAGGCAACCCTCTTGATGAAGATAATGGCAACTTACTTGATGAAGTTGTGCTTGATAGAATATGTTCTTAATGAAATAAATATGATGTATGCGGTGAGTACGAAGGCGATGAAGAAGGAATTCGAGATTACTGGAAATCTATGGTGAAAGAGTATGTCTCAAGGCATCCATGAGATACGTCTAAGGAAGTCGCGTGTGCACGCGAGAAAAGAACGATACCAAATCATGATATGGGCTAAGCGCTCATTATAAGCAAGGGGTAACCACCATGGTATTGACCCATTGTATTGGGTAATGATCCGCCTAATTGACCCCGTCCAGGTAGTTTTGGGCTCATGGTATTGTTTTGGCCCATGGTATTGAAAAAGGGCTCATGGTATTGAAAAAGGATAAACCTATATAAGGAGAACAAATTCATTGTGCAAATCATGCCTGTAGGTACAAGATGTACGAGCCATGATGAATGCTATATAAAGTAGATCTGAATGAAAGGGTTATACTTGAATGATAAATCTAAATGTATGATGCACCAATGATGAAGAAGGGGATCTAGATCTAAAATGTACTTATATCTACTAGATCTGATTATGGAAGACTTAGATCTGAATTGAGGCGAACATCTGTCTGAAGTAAAAGGGTAAATCTGAACTGAATATCTAATCTGAAGAAGTGTGCTGCTCTATAATGATTGAAGATCTATACGCTACTTTGCCGCAGAGGAAGCACGTATATACGCGGCTTCGCTGAAGAGAAAGCGCGTATGAGCATTGAAATATGTACAGAGGTATACGCTGGTTTGTGTGAACGGAAGCGCGTATATACGCGACATCAGTGAAGTGAAAGCGCGTATGCAAACTAGGGTTTGCTGAAGCATGTGGTATGAAACATCTGATCTGTTCTGCTGTATTACTGCTGTCTGATCTGTGTTGTCTGAATTGATAAGTATTTGTTGGTGATGTATGTTTGAGCTTAAAAGTATGGAATGGGTCCAGTCTGAAAATATGATGAAACGTGGCCTGCAAGTGGTGTCCTAGTGAAAGCTTTGGATCCAGTGTGAAAATTGCTGAAACGTGGTCCATAGAGGTGCTGAGGGTTGTAGCCTTCAGTCAGGGGGTTGTAGCTCCCTTCCAGGAGAGGCTGGTAAACGAGATCAGGGGGTCGTAGCTCCCTTCCAGGAAAGGCTGGTAAACGAGTCAGGGGGTCGTAGCTCCCTTCCAGGTGAGGCTGGTAAACGAGCGCAGGTGGGTGCCTGCGTGCTGGTCAAGTCTGCGCCAGCACATATGTTGTAAGATGTTTTCTCTATAATAAAATATTGAAGGCTGAGCAACTGCAGCGGTGGTTTTCTCCCGATTTGGGTTTCCACCTAAAAAAATCCTGGTGTTCATGTGTGATGCTTTGTGTGATGGTTTATTCTGTTCTTACTGCACATGTTTACTGTTTATTAAACATCTGATGAATGAATGATGGAATGAGTTAAGTGAAGAACTAATGACATAATTAGATATCTGTGTATACGTGAGTTTCATAAAGGGTATCCGCGTATATACGCGAGTCTATTTCAGGAAAGTAGCGTATGGGTTTTAGAAGCAGGAAAAAGTAAAAGTTTTGAATATGCAGTAATCTTGGGATTCTTCCCCTCTCCAGTGTTTTCCCAACAGTAAAAAATAGGGCCCCCCCTCAAAAATTCGTTCTTTATCTTGTAGATTAGAAAAAATAACTGTAAAAAAACCTTTTGCCCCAAGTTTTAGATCAATGTGACCCTTGGGCTGCCATTTTATTTGAATCCATTTCAGTAAATCCTTCTCTAGAGGCCAAATACCTATAAACTTACAGATTAGGGCGTGATTCTTCATATATCCTCTGTATTCCTCCAATTTTGATGGTGGGATGACAAATCTTGGCTTCTTGACTGCTCTTGGTAAGCATTGTCCTTTCAGTTTTGATTGCCATTCTGCGCCTAGGACAGGGCCATTCCTTTGTTGAGCAGTCCCTGAATTTTAGGGCCGCTGCGCTTGATCACCACTCGTGATGTTGCGATAGGAGGGTGGCATCCCTCCTCCCGAGGTCGCAGCCATGCGTTGAACCAATCCGCTGTATCTGGTGAGTCTCGTTACCTTGCAGAAACCTGAGAAACCCTACAAACGCTTCAGCCGATTCTTGGAGCCACACTCATTTTTTCTGCCTCCCACCTTAGGTGATCATATTTCTACTTACCATTTCTGATTATCTGTTCAGCGTTAGATTTTCTTCTATTAAATCACAATTCAGTGTTTGCACCTCATATAGCACAAAATGATCCACATCTTCTCCATCCGGCGTTCCCTTGCACCCCCTGTGCAATTGCTAGTTACTTTCCCACGCTCCAACTCTTTAATGTAATTAAATATATCCATCAATATACCTTCAATTCCACCACATCACATCGTGGTTAAGGAGTTCAACTTTTCCAGTTGACCTCACAATGTTTTCTAAATGAATTTTCTGATTAAATGAAAACAAAACCTTGGAGCATCTTCTAGTCAATATTTCGATGGAAACAGTGAAACAAAAGTGGATGTGGGGTAACTCTAAAACTAGAAACATCACCTCTCAGTTATCTGGTAACCATATTAACCATATTTTTAAGAAGAAACTTAAAAAGCTACCTGATGGCTCGCTACCAGTTGTCAACAGCCACCAGCTCTACCAGTGGTCAACAGCCACCATCTCTGCAACTAAACCTTGAAGCCACTGATAACAGCGGAGATGGTCGAGCCGCCGAAGAAAATCAAACGCCAAAAGTCATAATTCAGAGCTACAAGATAGTAAGATACCACAGCCACCATCAAATAATATGAAATGGGAATGAAGATAAGAAGAGGAAATTGTATGAATATGAGAAGATGACATCGTCCTGTTCGGGGCAAACCAAAATATTGAGAAAACACCTCTCGGTGACCCCCAAAAAGAATTTGAAAACAAAAGAGCCTCTTCTGGTTTGTGGTCGCAGCGATGCAAACTTGAAGACTAATCCGACTTATTTATTTTCACTGGATGCCTATGTATTTTATTTATATGTGGATTGGATATAAATGAAATTTCAATTTAGAATTTGCCTTTCTATTTCTTTTTCTTATGCGATTATTACTATATTTTTATTTATGTCTTATTACATTATTTCAATTTATTGCTTGATATTTAATAAAGATTAGATGGTCCAATAGAGGAGATATATTTCTACGTTGCGTAACTTTTTATTCCTTCCGGTGAGTGGTAATCTTACTTGGTTGTGATAGTTGTCCATGTTCTTTTTCCACCTAATTCTATTTTCACTCAAAGTTTTTCCATAAATATTTTGACAGAGTTTGGGGTTTAGCTTCGTCGTAAGTTGAGCAAAACAATCCCAGAGATAAAAGGAACTGAGCAGGATTTAGGGAACATTTGCTTCGAATATATATATATGTGTGTTTTTATTTGTCATGGTGATTAATTATTTCATTTGGCTTCATCGCTGGTTTGATTTTTCCTCATCAAATGGATGTTTCCTTGTTATTAAAACAAGGAGTACAAATTTCATAGCACACCAGGGGAGCAATATTAGATGATAATAACTAACTTTTGTTGTTATTCAAGTTGCACAGTACAAATCTAATGGAACCTAAAGGGAGCAGATATGAAGTTTTTTATTCCGCTTCAAACTTATTATTTACAAGATAATTATAAGTGGCAATTCAATTACTAAGATGTCTCATTCAATCATTATGACTCTCTTCAGGTATGTAGGACGCTTTCGTCCTAATAGAAAGTTCTACTATTTTTATTTTTCTTTATTCCAATATATATATATATATATATATATATATATATATATATATATGTTTTACGTTCTTTTTCTGATTTATTATTTCTGGGATAATATGAAACACATGTTCATTTGTGATAACCTCCTCCAATTTAGATGCTTCTATTAAACATATCAAATCGTTTTATGGTGTCATGGGTTATGTTTTATTTTTCATAGTTATCTAGGTTGCTACTGCTTTTTCAAATTCAATTTAATTATAATTATAATCATATTCTTTTATTTATTATTATAATATTAGATAAGTTATTAATTCAAATTAAATGACACAAGAGCAATTAGATATTTATATCAGTAATAAATACTGTGAGGTAAGTTTTAGGTTAAATTTCTTATAATAGTGTATTCTTGTTTTATTTTTATTTGGTACATAAGATGTTTCTCACTGAAAATATTATAATATATGTATTTTTGTTTTATTTTTATTTGGTAGTTAAGATGTTTCTCACTGAGAATATTAATATATGTTAGACTCTTAATTTAGTTTTGGGATAAGTAGAGAGATATTAAAATTAATTTTAAACACTATGGTGATGTTGAGAAAATTTATATATTTATCTTTTTGAATAACTTTTTATGTGGATATATGTGTGTGTGTGTGTGTTTTTATTTGCAAGACAATCATTAAAAAAATAATGGGTTGTGATTCATGTGTCGTATCTTTTTTATATTTTCAATTTATCACCTTTAACTACATAATCAATTGTTCATTTTGTAATTGTTTATTTTTTAAATTCATAAGGGCATCGAAATAGGGATTGTATTGCATTCTAGTTCATGGTTTTACATAGGTAATTTCACTTATTATAGAATATGTCTCTCTCTCTCTTCCAGATAGAGACGGAGATGGGGTGATGGAATGGTTGGAATTTGACACACATTGGCCTTAAATGGGTTTTGTGGATGTGCCATTCTTGGTTTTATTTCAAAATCTCAGGATAGTAGTTTAAAATATTCAACACTTATTTTACATGTATTCTCAAAAATCTGTATCGTTTTATCAGTACATGCATAATATATGTGGTGTTGTTGGCTCAGAACAGTGTTACTAGTGGAGGGGACTATGTAAAAACATTTGTCTAGGAATATGGTATTTTGGTTGCAGATATTAGAGAATGTAGGAGAGGTGATGAGATAAATTTTGTTGGTATAGGTAATGGGAAATATGTCCACTAGGATGAGTTCATGGAATAATTGGGAAAAAAGTGAAGTAAGAAAACAAGTGAAGTAACCAATAGGGAAATGATTCAACAGTGAAGAGAATGGTCTGTCAAGTTACCTACCAAGTTTCAATGGCCTCATAGGCACAAATATGTTGTGAGACACAAGTGTAATTTTTGGTTTCTCAATGAAAGCGTACATTTGGAGTAGTTTATCATTCAGTTTCTCTGGTAGCATCATATCGCCTGTGAATGCATTACTAATCAGTTTTTTTAATGTTTTATATTTGGAATGTTTTATTAATCATTTTATTTTTAAATTTTTTGGATCTTGAGTTTATAATACAATGATACTTAGAGTATTAGGTGTTTTTTACTATGGCTGCGAATATTCATAGCCTTCAATCCCCCAAATGTGAAACCAAATTGATAATGGGTACCCAGGGAAAAATATTCAGTCAATCTTTGTATGTTTTTCTTTTTTGGCCAGCGAAGCATAACTCTATAGTGTTGATCAACAATGGTGTGGTTATATGATATATTTTCTCTTTTGATAAAATGTGTTGGAAGTAATTTTGTAACCTGATTCATTAGAGAAAATTCTAGTCTAAAAGTGCGCATGAAATTTTTGTGAAATTTCCACGTCATAATATCTAAACCAATCAAAATCCTTTAAATTTAAAAAGAGGCACATGTAAATTTTTTGAAGGGAAAAGAAGAATTTTTTTTTTTTTTTTTTAAATTTTATTTCTCACCAATCTGCTTATAGGTTTACTCAGATTGCAAGTGTAGTCATTCATTTCATGCAACACACTTTTTGAATATATATTCGATTTTTATCAATATGGGTGGTCTCAAAACTATGTATAATGGGTAGTCATTGGATGTGGAATTTAATTATGCATCCAACTATTGTCTACACTTGCAATTTCAGTAAACCTATAAGGAGATAAGACAACAATACAATTATAAAAAAGGTGAATTTTCTTCTTCTCCTTCCAAAATTCATAAATATTATTTTATTATTTTAACTATTATTTTATTATTTTTCCTTAGGAGGTCACTTTTAGGCTAAAATTTCCTCTAATATTTGTCTTCATGAGACTCTAGTTTTACGAGCCCTAATGCCTAATATGATCCATGTAGTGATGGAAAGTGAATGAAGAATGAACATGGCTAATTAAATGCATGACAACTTCCAAAGCTCATCATCTCATAAAAGGAACATAAATCTGGGGTGATGATTGAGTCCTATTAAAGTGATTTCGTTATGATTTTATTCAATGTTACTTTACTATACGTTCATTTTAGTGTTTATATATGTATGTATGTATGTATGTATGTACTAGATATATATATATATATATATATATATATATATAAAACAATATTCTAAACATACCTCAAGAACTTCATGATAAAACATATGGTATTATGTAATATTGTATTCATCAGAAAAACCATATTTATACAAACAGAATCAGAGGGAGATAGTTATATCTCCACAACTAGAAATATGGGAAACAACTAATCAATTTCCTAACTAAGACAATATTATCTATATACAAATTTATAAGTTTTAGTTAACAATTCCCCCCTTAATCCAAAGGGACATCTCAGATGTCATGTAAATATCTAAAATTTTCAAAGTTTTCACATCCTAATGCTTTTGTAAACATATCTACAATTTGTTCAGAAGTAGGACAATGTGTTAAATGGTTTTGTTTTCCCTAAACATGATTTTGAATCAAATGATATTTGGTATTGATATGTTTGGTTCGATCATGAAATTTTGGATTCTTGGCCAATTGAATTGAAGAAGAATTGTCACTGAATAGATAAGATGAAGCCTTTTATTTCTCTTGTAGAGCCAAATGATTTCTTTTGTAGCTTGAGATGCTTCTACATATTTGGATTTGGTGGTAGAATCAACAGAAAAATATTTTTTTTATGATCTCCAAATGATAGCTACTGATCCAAGATTCATCAAAAAGACCAGAAGTTGAAACTCCATCCTCCTTATCACCATCAAAATATGAACTTGAATAATAAAAAAGGTGGAACTCTTAAACTTTGGAATATTTAATGCCATTGGTTGGATTTCCTTTTAGATGTTGAAGTATTTTTTTTTATGCTACCACATCACTTTCACAAGGTTGATGCATAAATTAGGAAAGTATCCTTGCAACAAAATCTATCTCAGGATGAGTTGTAGAGAGATAAATCAAAATTCCAATAGGTTGCCTATAGATTTTTAGATCTTCAAATGGTTTGCCATCTTCTGAGGTAAGTTTCATATTTTGTTCCATTCGAGTAGCAACAAGATTACAATCCATCATTCCATATTTTTTCTATAACTTTCCAAAATATTTCCTCTAAGAGATAAAAATATGTTCATGTTTTTTATCAACTTCAATTCAATGATAATAATAAAGTAATCCTAAATTTTTCATAAAAAAAAGAAATTGGCAATTATTTCTTAACCGATGATATATAGTCATCATTGTTCCCTGAAATCATCAAATCATCAACATAGACAAATAGATATACAATTTCTCCTCTGATATTTTTAACAAAAAGAGTTGCATCATCTAGGTCAAAATTCTTATAATTCAACTTGAGAAGATGTAAAGTTAGTTTCTCATACCATTCAAGAGTTTCTTGTTTCAAACCATGCAAGGATGTTATTAGCTTTCATATCTTTTGTTCTTTGCCTTTGACAAAAAGACCTTCTAGTTGAAACATGTACACATTTTCCTTTAGATGTCCATTTAAAAATGTTGTTTTTACATCCATATGATTAATTTTCCATATTTTATATTCTGCAATAGAAAAAAAGATTCTAATAATGCCCCATTTGGTTGTAGGAGCAAATGTATCTATATATTCAATAACCTATTTTTGTGGATATCCCTTTGCTACAAGCCTTGCCTTATGCTTATCAAGTTTATAAACCCATTTGAAACCAACGGGTTTGATGCCATTAGGAGAATCTACCAACCTCCAAGTTATATTCTTTATGAGGGAATCATACTACCTATGCATTGGATCTTTCCATTCATCATAAGTTGCAGCTTCTTCAAAATAAGTAGAGTCACATTCAATAGAGAAATTATGTTCATAATCATCAGTATAGTTAAATGAAGAACTCCTTGTCACAAATTCATCATATTTTCTTGGAGATGTTAGGATATGAGTTGGTATTCTTAGTGGTAGTTCATTGCGTGGAGGAATTTTCTCATCTTGTGACAAAGACTCTTCTGGAACGAAATTAATTTTTTTCCATGCATGTAAGCATCGAACTAAATCGACAACGTAAAATTAATTTCAAGTCTTCCATGACACAAAACTTTTTATTCTTTAACTGGTGGGGTGGTCCTATATGAAGCGTAATGTTTGCATGAAAATAATGGTCAATATGACCCCTTAACATTTGACAGTAATATACGGCACGAGGCTCGTCATATTTTAACAAGCTGAGTGGTCCCTTGGATGATTTTTTTAATTCCATATCAATAATGTGCACTAAATTCAAGGAAACCCTCCTCGATTTCAAATAATTACACAAGTGTTTTCATGGATGGTTTCAAAAACCACCATCCACACACAGTCAACAAGACATGTGGTCCCACGCACCAACTCTGCCAAGTAACCACATGAAAACTCTCCTAAGTCAAAACTAACTCTGCTAGATTGGATCACCAAATTTGCAATCCGTCCACCTCACGTTGTCTAACTCGACCACAGTAGGACCTTGTCCGCATCAATGGAGTTCAAACTGATCACAAAAACGGGCACAATGACTTATGTGATTTCTAAACCTTGCACTTTGATACCACTACCAAACAGGGCTAGAGAACTTCATGATAAAACTAATGGTATTTTGTGATATATTATTCATCAGAAAATTGGTATTTATACAAACAAGATATGAGTGAGACAAGTATATCTCCATAACTAGAAATATGAGAAACAAATAATCAATGTCCTAACTAATACAATCCTATATATATAGAAATATCAAAGGATTATTTAACGTAATATATATCATTTGAAAAATTCATCGATACTTTAACTAATCAAATAATGTTACATATAAATACATGTCGTGTTATCTCAAGATACGTAGACTATCTTGGACACAATCATTTGGTTGAGAGAATATACCAACCCCACAACAATCTAGGAAACATCTAGATCTAAATAAATCCTAAGGAACAAGAACAAACTCCTTTACATAGAAATAATCACAACTAAGACAAGTAGGGATTATATTTTCCAAGTCACACCCTTAATGACTACTTGTATCAATCTCAATATGAAAAATCTAGTTGTGGCCATGGTGTTTACAAACATGATAAAAATAATATGTCTATGTCCATATAAAGGAACATCCATCTACCAGAATGCATGAGTACCAACCGTTGTAACCAATAGTCTACTAGGATGTCCATCATGTAGATGGTTGTGTCAACCATTATCTGCATACATGTACCTGTACCTGCAAATACCCCTCCATAATCATTATCATGGGTTTTCTTAGATTTCCAATAACCAGCACTGGGTTTTCTCGACTTACTCTAATCCATGCCCTGGTTTTTTTCAGCTGACCCTATACCATGCTACAAGAATCCTTTCCCACTTCACTCTTACAATTATTTTATGGCTTACCATAAACTTGTACTACACTCCCACAAGTGGATTTTAGCTTACCAGAAAGCTTCACTTACAAAGTGATTTTAATATTACCACATATGTCATAGGGGTACACATATCTTACGAGGATTACAACACAACTTCAAGCACATAATATTACATACTTTCACATCATCGACTTGCTTCTTTATACATGTCTGGCTTACATAGAAACATTTTCAAGAGTCATCTTTGATTCATGTGCATTTACCGACATTTGTCCACCATCCAATCTTAGCTTCTTCTCCAACCATTGTCATTTTCATTGTTGCCACAAGACATATTTGCTTTAATTTTTCTTCATGCATTTATTATCTTTGGTTTTCATAATTCCCGCAAATAAAATATTTCTATTTTTGAAATGGACAGTTCCAACATAGACTCAAACTCGTGACAATAGTTATCTAAACTAAATGTCGCAACAAAAAATAAATAAATTCTTTCAACCATATTTACATTAGTGACGTGAGAGCTCTTAAAAAAACTTGAATCAATGGATTGATACACACCAATCATGAATTGAATCTCGAGCATATTCTTTTCATGGAATTGACCTTATCAGGAATGTTATGTTTCATCTTTAAATATATTTTTTACACCTTCCGAAGTCATAGGGTGCAGTTCATTGCTTTTGTATTGCAAGATCTCAGAGCGATTAATTGTCATATAAACCTTGGCCATTATTAACATCATTAAAAACTCCATTTTGGGCACATATCTTCCACATTGTGCAGGTAGGTCTCATGCTTGTCCTTTACTATTGTGTTAAACTCTCTAACTGTAGTCCCAAAGAATTTGTGCTTTTTGATACCAGCAATGTTAAACAATGGATTTCTCATTGTTGACATGCTTCCAATGTGGCAAAACTTCAACACTTGGGGTAGGTTCCATCGCACCTCAAGTTTTGAGGTCAATTAGCCCAAAAAAATACCAAAAAAAAAAAAAAAAACATGATAGGTCCATATATTTTTGGTAGCCACATCTCTTAAAACCAACCAATGAATGACTCAGGATAATTTCCAAATTAGATTTCACAAAATCTCTATCACAACACTTCGAAGTCCTTCACGCAAAAAAAACAACTTTTCGCTGTCGCAGTTAATATCACAGTGTGCATTGACTGCCATAGTTAAATATCAACCCGAAGGATATCTAGTCCTCAATAAACTTCTACAAGAATTTCCCTCTTCGTTGACGCTTTGCTATTTCAATTGGGAAATTCACTCTTTACTATCATGAGATATCTTCAAAGATGTGGGTTATTCCTGATAGCATATGAATTTGATTCCTTTTTTTCAACAGAAGGTCCCTATTATTCCCTTCTATTTATACCATAAAAAAAATCCATTGCAAATGAAATATGTGGATTCTAGAACATTCTGGTCTACGTTGGGTTGTTTCCCATTTAATCCTGCTAGTCTACCTAGCAGCTTCATTGTATGATATTACCCAAATATTCAATCTTCAAGAGGTTTGGTATCGTACCATCCCCCTATTATTCAGAGTTTCAAGCTGGGAAACATGATCTAGTATTTTCATCAGCCGCAAGAATTAGATGGACAAATCATTAACACAAATAACCATAAATCTCACACTAACAACTTATGCAACAATGGAAGCATCAAGAGGCTCAAGAGGAGCAGTGAGAGCACCTGGTGGTTTTCCATTGTTTACGCCATTGCAGAGCCTTGCATGTCACGATGATTTCCTGCGGCATAACCCCGGTTAATGGAACCTCCCAAGTTTTTTCCAGCTTTTTTGAGGATTCGATGGAATAGGACCACCATGGAAGTCCTTCAGGGTCATTACAGATCTGTTGAAATCCTTCTTCATTCGCATCTGAAATAATGAAGGATTTCAAAGAAGAATTATTTTACTCTGTACATAGTAGAATACCCAGAGCACCTTCTAAACCCCGCATATGCTGAAAAAATCTGTACGAATAAACAGACCACCAACAAAATTTTCTCAAATGAATGGAAAAACCAGAAAATGAATGGACAAACAAATATTCACAAAAAATATTATTTATGCTGGACTAGAAGGGGAAAATGCCTCAGGCCCAAAAAGGTTGTGATACCAATTTAAAAAATTGAATTAGAAAAATATCTTGCCAAAATTCTCAAGCCCTTGGTTGGTAACACTGATTCCTTCATTAAAGAATCCAATGACTTCGTTAAGCTTGTTAAGAAAGAAAAGGTGGATGAAAGAGAAATTCTGGGGAGCTTTGATGTAGTATCATTATTTACCAAAATCCCTTTAGATGAGGCAAGTCAGGTTATTAATGAAGCTATAGATCCAAAAAGAGCTAAGTCTGCATAGATTTGTTTACGATCCACTTTCTTTATCTTCCAAGGAGAATACTATGAACATGTATCTGGTGTCGCAATGGGATCACCACTCTCACCTATTAACGCTAAATTATATGTGTAACACTTTAAGAAGAATTCCCTTTCCTCCTCTCCCTTAAAACCAACTAGGTGGAAAAGATATGTAGACGACACCAACATAAAGTGGACTCATGGGAGAGAAAATCTTGAGAAGTTTTTTAATCACCTTAACTCAATTCCTCATATATTAAGTTTACTATGGAGGTGGAAGAAAACAGGAGCATTCATTTCTTATATTTCCTTGTTACAAGAAAGGATGATGCAACATTAGGGCATTAGGTGTTAGAAAGAAAACACATATCGATAACTATCTTCATTATGAATCTTACCATTATCCGACTCAAAGGTTTGGGATCTTGAATACTCTCTCTGTAAGAGCCCTAAGGATATCCAATGAGGAACACCTTAAATATGAAATTTCTCATTTGACATATGTATTCAGTTGTATAGGTTATAAAGAAAAATACATCAGAAAAGCCATAAAAAGAGATGAGGGTGTAGGGCTGTTAAAGAAGCACCAAGAACCTTAGGTAAGTTGTGGCAGGATTTTTCTACCATACATCAAGGGTGTGACTTATAATATCGCCAAGGTTCTGGGGAGAAATGACATTTTTGCACAATTTTCAATAGCTGAAACATTAAGACAAAGAATGTGGTTAATTAAACATAGTATTAGTCACAAATAGCTTAAAGGAGTTTACAAGATTTACCATTCGTGCGGGAAGAGTTACATTGGTGAAACCAGGCGCTCACTTCTAAAACGTCTTAAAGAACACGGGGCTGATATTAAGCATGAAAGAACTCGCACCTCTTCCCTTGAAAATCACTCATAAAAAACAAAACATCATTTACATTTAGAAGATACCAGAATCATTGTTAGGGAGGAACACTATCAAAGAAGGAAAATTAGAGAGGCATTAAAGATTATAAAGCATCCTTATAACATCAACAAGAATGGAGGATTCGAAATCAGTGATAGTTGGAGGCCTCTAATTCGACAAATTTATTCCTCTGGTTCCCCTCGTCCCAGGTATAGTATCACATGTATTATATCACAGGTTTGTTTTTCTTTCCATTAATTTTTTTTTTTTAGGGCTTAGACATTCTTAGATCTAGCATACTAATAATAATAATTAAATTAGTTACTTTTAATAATTTCCTTATTAATTATTTGTTATTTCCTATAAATAAGAATTAATTAATTAATAATTATTATTAGTAACTTTAGGGTTTTTAATTATTGAAAATTATCACGAATATAATCAATTGGTCCTAATATTATTAGATTAATTAGGATTAAAGAAACCATCCTAATAAAATTAATTAATTGGATAAATTAATTGTATATAATTTAATTCTTATTTTTAGTTTATTTTATTATTATTTTCGAAGGTTATCCTTACTATAATATAATCTATAATAATTAATATAATCTTTAATAATCGGCTCTAATATTTAATTACTAATAATTAAATTAAACTATTATTTTATTTATTGAAAATTTATATTAGTTGAATTATATATCATATAATAAATAAAAAAGCTCAAAAATAATTATTATTTTTATTAACATTTAGTAGTATTAATTAGTAATACATTTAATTAAAAATTGTAATTAAAATAAAAACCTTTAATAAACTAAAAAAACTCAAAAATTATTATTTTTATTAACTTTTAGTAGTAATAATTAGTAATAATCCAAAAATTCTAATTAAAATTAAAATTTTAGTATCATAAATGTATTTTTATTATGATTTCTTACTAAATAAAATTTCATAATAATTAATATATAATATAAATTAAAAATATTTAAAAATTATACATTAAATTAAAATATAGAAAATTATAAAATTAATTAAAATAATTTATTATCTAGTTCATGTCGGCTCTTCTCTTTTTACTCCTTTCACTATTAATTCTTGACCTTTTCCTTTTTTCATTCTTCATTATGCATCTTTCCCTGAAGATGGATCCTTGTTGGGATTTGAAACATCGACCAATGTTCTATAATATTGTGGATAATCTAGAAAACCTTTCAACAAATCGATAACTACTTTAATTCCTCAAATGCTGTTACATATAAATACAGGTAGTGTTCTGTCAAGATAGGTCAACTATGTTGGGCACCCAAGCACTTGGTTGATAGAATATCTTAACCACACCAATTTAGGAAACATCTAGATCAAAATAACTCTTAAGGAATATGAACAACTCTTTTACATAGAAATAATCACAACTGAAACAAGTAGGGATTTTATTTTCCAAGTATATCTATATTGATTTATCTTAATTTCAATGATAAATAGAAAGAAATATTTGATCAAAGAATGATTTTATCAAATTCAATACTTATAAGTATTTTTTATTTGAAAAAAATGGCAGGATCAAATTTATTAAAGCAATACAAGTTAGCTCTCCAATGAGAGACTACACCAGGAGAGACTGCGTCCGCAGGTCACTCTACATTCTCATTACAATGCAAAGAATATATAGCTTACATGCATATAGGGAAGTTAGAACCAATACCTAAGAAATAGAAACAAACTCCTAATTTAAGGTTCTCGTGAACCGACTATCTCTAATTAAGTTTCTCCATTATCTTCAACACTGCCCCTTAATGTAGAAAGGGTTCAAAAATATTCCTAACATTTTCCTAAACATTTGAAATTTAATTCTACGAATAAGCTTAGTAAAAATGTCGGCAGCATTATCACAAGTATTACAATATTCGACATGAATTTATTTTTATTGAACTTTCTCCCTAATGAAGTGAAACTGTGTATCAATGTGCTTATTTTTTTTTATGAAACACAATATTATTTGCAATTTTGAAGGAGCTCTACTTATCACATCCAATAATGGTTGCATATTTTTGTTCTTCTCCGGCATCCTCAAGAAGTCTCCTCAACCAACCTATCTCACAAGTCGCTCCACACATTTCTTTATACTCCACTTCTGTTGAAGACAAGGATATTGTGTTCTGATTTTTTTTGTTCCATGCAATGACCCCAGACCCAATGTTGAATGCATAACCTATTATGGATATCCTGTCATCTACATTTCCATCCCAATAAAAGTCTGAAAAACCTGTCAGTTTAACATCACAAGAATGAGTATATATAATTCCATAGTCTAAGGTTCGTTGAAGATACCTTAAGATGCCTTTTACTGCAACCCAATGACTTTCAAGTGGTTTGGACATAAATTGGCTCAATGCACTAACTCCATAAGCCAAATTTGGTCTAGTAGTGGTCAAGTGGATTAAACTCCCAACCAACTATGTGTACAGTGTTGCATCTTCCTCCTTAGAACCGTCATCACTCTAAAGTTTGGTATTCGGTTGTAACGGCATTGCTATAGCTTTACACTATTCCATCTTAAACTTTTTCAGTAGACTCTTGACATACTTACCCTGTGATAGAAATGCTTGTCCTGAATCTTTCTAGATTTCAAGACCTAAATAGTAGCGTAGCTCATCGAGGTCTTTCATCTCAACATTTTGTGACATATTCTCTTTGATTTCTTTAATGAGTTTATCAAAATTTCATGTAATGATAAGATCATCTACATATAAATAAATCAAAGCAATTCGCCCCTCTTCATGAAACAAAATATACAAATTATGATCATTTTTGCTTCTTTTATAACTGTGGTGCAAGAAAAATGAATCAATTTTATCATAACATTACCTGGGAGACTGTTTTAGTCCATATAATGCTTTCTTAAATTTACAAACTAAATGTTTTGTCACCTCCTTAAAAAATCCCTCAAGTTTCTCTAGATACACTTCTTCTTTCAGCTCCCCATTAAAAAATGCATATTTTTCATCTAGATGGTGCATGATCCAGTGATATTTAGTAGCTAAGTCAATTAAAATTATGATTGTATTAAGTTTAGCTACAGGGGTGAAGGTTCCCTCATATTCTATACCTTCTTTCTACAAATACCCCTTTGCAACCAACCTAGCTTTATATTTATCTATACTCCCATCTGCATTAAATTTCAACTTGTATAGCCATTTGCAACCTCTTGTTTGTTTGCCCTGAGGTAATTCAACTAACTCCCAATTTTTGTTTTCAAGTATTGATTCATGTTCTTCTTCCATGGCTTCCCTCCATTCATTATATTTACTGGCTTCTTTATAACTAGAATGTTCAACAAAATTTAACATGCTACTTATAAAAACATTCTCCCTTTATCTTGCTGGAAATTGATTTTGCCTACCTAATATTAGAAGTGTTGGACTATAATTAAACATGTTCTCTTTGTTCCTTGATGGAATTGCCTCGATGAATGTATCTGTACCTTCTGCTTCTTCCTTTTTCTGTTGCTTCTCCTCATGGTTGTCTCTTGTTTCATCACTCCCTTCTTCTACCAACAAATGAATGTTCCATTCTTCATTGTTGTTTTCATTATTTCCATCATGAACCTACTCATGAAAATCTACATCTCTACTCGCAAAAACTTTATGAGTATAGGGATCAAACAATTTGTAAGCTTTAAATTTAGTACAATACCCAAAAAAAATGAATTTGATGGCCTTTGAATCCAGATTCTTCCTATCCTCCTTTGGAACATGAGAAAAATCTTTGGATCAAAAAAATATTAAATGTTTAAGTGCAAGATTAAAACCTAATAAGGCTTCAAATGGAGTTTTAAATTCAAGACTTTTTGTTGGACTTCTATTCTTCAAATACATTGCAGTATTTATCGCTTCAACCCAAAATCCATTAGAAAGGTTCTTACATTTTAGCATGTTGCAAGCACATGCTTATAAACTGTTTGAAATATTCAAAAGTATGACTATTTTTAATGAGAAAATATACCCACCTAAATCTTGTACAATCATCAACAAATAATAATAAATAATAAGCACCTCCCATGACCTTGACTGCATTGGGCCACATAAATTAGTGTTGACTAACACAAGTATATCTCTTTGTTTTCTATCTACATTTATAGGAAACTCATCTATGTGCATCTTCCCAAGAGCAGATGCTTCACAGTAAACATGAATATGCTTTAAATCACGGATACCATTGACCATACCTCTTATATGAAGTAGCAACAAATCATTGAAATTAATATGGCCAAATATCTAATGCCATAAATCTTCTGTAGACATACTTGATGATGTCAAAGCTTGATGTGGCACACTTCTCACATTCATCTTGTAAAGACCTCATACATGAATACCTGTTGCAATTTTATTCATACAATCTAGAAAATATTTAATAACACAATATGCCTTAAAGAATTCTACCTTAAGGTTCTGATATGTTATCACTAAAAAAGAAATCAGGTTGTTATTAATTTTGGGTACATACATCACATCTTGAATGTGCCTAATATTTCCAAGAGGCAGTATTACATGAACATTATCATGCCCTTTGATTTGATATGCTCTGTCGTCTCCAACGTATATTTTTGCACTGTTGTTGGTTTCTTGAAGTCTTCAATCCATTTTCTGTTACCTATCATGGAGGTGGAAGCTCTTAAATTAACATACCACATATTTTCTTCATCATTCACATCAGAATCAGCCATAAACAACCTGAGGTCCTGGTTATGGTCATCATCAAAAAAGTTTCCTACGTGCCTCTTGTATCTCTGTTGACCTTCATCAAACTTCTTCTTTTGGTAATGTTTAGCCATATGGCCAATTTTACCACAATAAAAACTTTTTATTGCTGAATCATTTTTATTTGATGACATACCTTGAGATGGAGTCAACCTTTTTTGTGGTGTACCTCCACCTCTCTGTCCTCCATTTTCCTTCCCACTGAAGGGCTTCTTCTTCGCCATTAAAGCAAGATCTGAATTCTAAGTTTTCAGGGTCATCCACCTTTCCTCCTCTTGCATTACGATCTTGGTTAATTCTTCAAATTTGGGGGCTTTCTCTCTTGCATTCAAGCCTATGATAACTTCTGATAGTCGTGAGTCATACCATTCATAGTAATTTTTACCACATCAGTATTACTTAGTGCCTCTCCTATTTCGCCGAGATTGTCTTTGAGGTCCTTGATGCGAGAGATGAATGCAGCTATTGTTTCATTATCCTCCATTTTAATGGAGAGAATCTTTCTTTTAAGGAACAATAGGCAATTTGTATTTCTAATTTTGTATAGATCCTTGAGAGTTTTCCAGATCTTGTTTGTTGATTTGAACTCTCTTATGTGAGGGATAATGTGGTATTTGACTACCATGTTCAACATTGTTTTCACCTTTTTCTCCCTCTTCTCCCAATCCTGTACTATCGTAGTTGTGTCGCCTCCTGTAACTGTAGGTTTGAATTATCACCATTCACGATCCCCTATGCACTACGCCCTTCCAACATAGTCTGCAACTTCAATTTCCAATTAGAATAATTGGAACCATAGAGCTTGTTCCTCTCGTTCAAGTATACCTCGATCATTTGATTATTCATCTTGAAACTTTTTAAAGAAAAACGACTTTCAGCAATTAACAAAAAAACGTAGATCTTCAAATGGATCTACCCCAGATTCACAACAAACAATATCAAGAAACAAATCTACCTAATCTTCAACCACTTTGGAAGACTGCTACACGCACTGCACCACGGGCTCATGCGCTCCTCTCCCACAACCTCTTCTGTTATGAGATCGCAAGCTCAACTGTCACGGATCATGCTTGCAGCGATCCTCACAATTTACCAGTGATTTTCTACTTCCTCTTCCTCCATGGCTCACCGGCTCCTCTGGCGTGATATCACTGGATCTTCAAGCATGAGCTCTTTCGCTCTACAGGCATGAGCTCCCTGGCTACTCCAACATGAGCTCTCTGGCTTCTTCAACATAAGTTTTTTGGATCTTCAACAACGCTCCAAACCCATTATGATGTCGCACTGGCTATGTTGGGCAAGAGTTTCATAAGATTTTCATGGATCAACGTTGGTTTTCCAAGCGAGTCCGTGCTGATTTCAGAGATCGTTGCTCTCTGCACAGTTTTGCACTAATCAACGCTTATGTGCCTCTAACGAATGTGTTGCTTTCGACCTGCTTCAAATAAAAAAGACCCTAAAAAAAATCAGCCTCACTCAGGCCACCGGGGGCTTCTCTTATGCCACCTGGACACTCACAGATATCAAAACACTCTGGCTTTGATTTGACCCTAGAGCTATGATACCATGATAAAAATGGCAAGATCAAATTTATTAAAGCAATACTGGTTAGCTCTACAATAAGAGACTACACTAGGAGGGATTGCGTCCGCAAATCGCTCTACATTCTCATTACAATGCAAACAATATATAGCTTACATGCATATAGGGAAGTTAGAACTAATACCTAAGAAAGATGAACAAACTCCCAATCTAAGGTTGTGGTGAACCGAAACGACTCGCTCTAATTAAGTTTCTCCATTATCTTCAACATACTTGAAAAATGTAATCATAGAGGAGTAAATCAAAACATAATCCTATAACATGATACTAAGAGATCCACAAGCTTTATTTATTATAAGTTTAGTCTTTTAAATTTTTTAAATTTTAGATATTATGCATTCAATCTTGTTAATATTAATGTATATCCCATTATTTTAATCAATGCTAAAATATATATTATTAAATATATATTTTATATTTAAATCTAATACTATATATTAAATTATGTAAATCTTAACATAAATCATATTGATTATTCTACTTTGAATTCTTATTATGAATATTAAATAATTTTATTAAATAATTAATCATAAAATTTCCTTAATCATATTTATGTTAGGGAGATTTTAGTGTCACTCTGGAGCGTTCCATTCAATTTCAAACTAAAACTCAGGATTCGATAAGTTATTGCTTTTGTGTTATGATCATTTTTATTTGTTATTTTTCTTATTTTTATTGATGAGAAACATAAAATCCAGAAACGTCAATAAAAAAATTTCTAGCTGGTAGAAAGATCCAAATTCCAACCATCGGCCAGTGTGTATTACTGGCTTTGGCAATCAGCGTGCAGTTATTGCAGTTTTAGGATTAACAGTCCGTCAACATCCTGACTGAAGGTTGTTGTTGTACATCAGAGAGTGCGAGCGGAGCCCTCTCAATCAAAGATCCTTGTATTCACATTGGAATTGGGCTATGACGACCAAGGAAAATCCTCCTCTGAATTAAAGATCCTTGTATCCACATTGGCATTGGACTTGACGATGAAGGAAAATCAACTTTTGAAGATGCAGAATTGATATGTCGTTTAATGTGCAATAAATGCATGGTCATTAATCCTGGAAATCTGTTGGGCTAAAACTGTTTAGCCAAAAACGTATGATAAACCATAAAACAAAAGTAAATTGGAAACATAACTTCTTGAAATTGCATCTACCTCCAAAATCTTAGTAGACACCTATAAACGTAATGCACATAAAATTCGTATTTATTAAATCGTACGGCACATCTTTCAGTCTTCAACATGGAACATAGATCTAAGTCATTAGGGAGTTGTCTACTGAGGCTAAAGAATGGTTTAATTAAAATTAGATAGAATCATAACAAAAATTTTTAACAAATCTTAATTATGTTTTTTTAAGTACAAATAGATTGAACATTATTAAAAATATGTAATGCACTCAAAATATTGAAGTTTAAATCTTCCCAAATTTTCTATAATTCTCAAAATAAAAAAACAATCTAATTAAACTACTACTTTCAATACAAATATATATATTGCTGTTCCTTGATGCTATAACTAATATATATATATATGAACTTTCACATAACTTTTATGTATATTTAAACTTACCTGCTAAACCTATAACTTTTCTATAATATAATTAAAATAATTCCTTTTTACAATGTGAACCAGTTTAACTCTTTTTTTTTAATCAAACAACCAATAATTCATGGTCAAACTGTAGCCTTTATGTATGTTTAAACCTAGCTGCTAAACCCACCTTTGTACAATTATACCTCACATAAATGTATCTGTAACTCTCGTTAAGTTAATAAAAAAATTATGTATATTGAGCCCAACAAGATAAGTTTACCATTTCTCAACGATAGCAACGGAGGTTGTATCTTTGTCTATTGTTGCTATTTAGAATTGGAGTTGTTTATGGAGGTGGAGGAATTGTTTGAAGAGTTAAAAGTGGTTGGACTTAACCAAAAAAATTAAGAAATTTTCTAATAGCAATGTTTGAATATGTTTTTATAGTGAAAATGAATTCTGCATTACCCAAAATATTAAAGTTTCATAAGCCTTAGTCTAACTAGCCAGAGGAATCGCCCTGAAAATCATGAAAATTCCAATAAGATTTTCAGAAAATCCGGCAGGAATTTTTCTAAATCCATGTTATAACTCTCAAAGTTTAATATTTTGGGTGTCCTACAGGTTTTTTATGGTGCTGAATCCATTTCCAATGTCAAAATCAGGATTCAAACACTGTTTCTGCAAGATTTTTTAAATTTTTTTGGCCCGGATTCCGGCCAATTTTGACAGTCCGGGCAATTCCTCCGGCTCGTTAGACGACTCCGTTTCATAATTATAATTAGAATTTACAAAAATCATTACAAAATTTTCTTAAAATCTTACCAAATTCCTATAATTTTCAAAGAAAAAACAATCTAGATAGATTACAACTTTAGAATCCGTAGAATATCGGTAGGACAGAACCATATTTTGCTGCATGGACTGTCCTAATGTTCACTATCATTTTCAAGATGTAACATTCACAGAAATTTCAGCGTGGATGTTCACTGTTCACCGCTTTATAAGCTTGCACGCTGTCCAACAAATCCCAGGTGAGCGACGGCAGAATGGTAAGACAGAGGGAGAGGATTGAGGATGGGCAGTGGGGAAATAGCGGAGGATCGGCAACACATGATTAAAGGATTTTGTCATAATGTAATTAGAATGGTTAATGACCACACATAAAATATTCGTCAACTAATGACTGAAATGTGAGATAAAATGTTCTTTCTACGATTCCTTGTATAAAGGCAAGAGGGATAAGCAAGTGGAGAGATCTGTAATTGGGATTAAAATTGGCTCGGTAGGTGCACACAGGTGGGTGAGTAGAGTGAAGGAACTAGTTTCCCCTAAATGTGTTACGTTTAATTTGTTCGTCATTTTTTATAAAAAATCTTTGTGGGAGTGAAAAAAATAGTTTATTAATGTGTTAAGTTTGTTTTTTTTTCAATAAAAATTATTAATATCCATTATTAAATTTAAATTTAAATTTGTATGAAAAAAATATTAAAATTTTTATTTTTTATTTTTAAATATATATGAAATATTTAAGTCCTAATAGCACAATTGGATTTGAGTCAAAATAGAGGGAGACACTTGAGTTATTGGAAATATAAATGAGAACAATTACACACAATTAAGGATGAAATATGAAAGAGAGTATTTACACCTAACAAGAAAGGATTCACTTATTTTATTGATTAATATATATATATATATATATATATATATATATATATATATATAGATGATATATCTAAATTAGAGAACTCACATCCATTATCTCAGAGTTTTTTTTTTTTCTTAACCATACTTTTTAGCCACCCACTAGACCCATTAGATCCATTTAAAACTTAACCACTTCATACTAACATTGAGTGCAACCATCTTATAGAACTGCCACCATCTCTTGAATCCAGACCATTAGAAGTCTTCATCAGTTATCTAAGATAACATTCTAGATACAGAATTTCTTCAATACACAATTCTAACACTTGACCTTGTATAAAATAACCTCTCACTATAGATCTCAGCAACTTCACTAATACTCCCTCAGCACTAGGGGAGGGGCCACATTAGTCTATTCACTAGTCGGTCTGTTTTTTGTGGTTCTGCGTTTTTCCTTCCATTTTTCCTTCATAGAAAAATAATTTTACAACCACTAAAAACACAAACACCAGCACTATCTCTCACTCACTTCTTTTCTATTTTATTATTATTTTTTATTATTATGATTTTAACGGAGTACCAAACCTATTTATTTAGAGAAATAAAATTCTAAAACTTTTTCACATTTTCTTCGGGTAACAAAATCAAGCATGAACATACTCTGATATTATATTGGAAATATAAAATAAAGCAATTACACACAACACAAAACCATTTACTTATTTTATTGATCACAACAATTACATATATAAAAATAAATGAAACTTTAAAAAAAAAATAATAATAAATCTAGATTACTAAAAATAGCTAATACGTAGAAACTCACACAATTATAATGTAGAAACTCGCACAATTTGAGCGCCCTCCCTACAATGGGAAATGTCGGTGAACCTGGTGGTAAGTTCTTGTACTAGTACCGTCTGCAAAGAACCAGCCGGAAGAAAAATAAGGATATTACGAGAACGAAAACAACCTGGACAAAGGAAATGAGTCCAAACGAAATCGCCATGGAAATTCGAACTAAAGGGTTTTGTACAATACCTGATATGGGCTGAGTTGCAAACTCCAAAATGTCGCCTGTGCAATTTTTAAGGTCGCCTGATTTTGACGATTCCCATCACTGCAACACGTTTAACCAGCGGAGTTCATATTTTTCTTTAAATTTCTATTTAAAAAAAAAGAATTAATATTTATTTATAAATTCATAAAATATTCAACAGGAAAAATAAAATTTATAAAATTTTCTTTAAATTTTATATTTTAAAATGATTCTATAATTAAGCTAATAATTATTTAAAACCATAAAGTGCATGCATCTTAGTTTATAATTTTATGAATTTGATTTCTTTCAAATGATAGATATTATTTAAATTTATATATCTTAATTATTAATATTATAATGATATATATTTATATATATAAATTCAAAATTTATATTATTTTCTAATACTAGTTTATCCTTTAAATCGTAAATCTGCACCTCATGAAAAGAAATGCTACCCGCCCTCATAATTTTTTAATAAAAAATCACGGGTGGAATAGGCCCATTGGCTCCATGAAGAATATAAATAAAGAGGATGTTCTCCCATGCGAATCAGTTTTTTATGATAGCAAGGTGAGCTATGGAACATTAGTGATGTTTCAGAGTATTCAAAGTATATATAATTAAATAATGGCATGATCATTTTTCCCTTTCGAAAGAATACGTGATATTATTTATTTCAAAAGTGAAACAATAAGACGACCTCGATAAAGTATGCTCATCTGAATAAGGAGATAAGACTCACAAGAAGGGTTCACACTTGTGATCAATATTAGAGTTACGGGTCTTTTTAAAGTACATTATAGTTTTTTTTATGGAGAAATTGATATTGAAAACAACTTTTATTGTATATGCATATTAATGGTTATTGACATTAATTTACTCATATATTATTATTAAATTTTGTCAAAGTAATCTTATAATAAGTAATTTTAAAGTTAGATACCATTAGTAAAATGTGAACATGTGAACGGGGTGTTTGGAAGGGGGAATTTTGTAGGTCTCTGAACGGGCTGTTTGCAAGGGGAAATTTTTGAAGACTTGATCATTATTAGTTTAATTTCATTAATATATTATATAATGTTTATTTTTATAAATTATATATGATAAAAAAATTATTTTTCAAAAACACTAGATTGGTTTGTAATTTGAATATTTTTATACAAAACACTATTATGTGTATCAAAGTGTAATGGAATAATTTGTCTTATGATTTTTCCAATAAGGATTATTATTCTTTGTGCTGGGTACTATGGAAGTGCCTTCTATGCGTATCCTTACTATGCTATCACTTGTTGACATTATTTTTACTCAACTTTGTGCTAATTGTTATATGGATTAATATTTATTATTTATGCAATTTACCAAGTCTTCCATGACAAAGGATTTTTGGCTATGAATAATGATAATTATAGTAGTGACAAAGCATAAGATGTCTAGAAATTGTGATAGGAGCATG
This sequence comes from Pinus albicaulis, assembly GCA_034641835.2. Taxonomy (NCBI): domain Eukaryota; kingdom Viridiplantae; phylum Streptophyta; class Pinopsida; order Pinales; family Pinaceae; genus Pinus; species Pinus albicaulis. The sequence goes on from CM076573.1 coordinate 670,906,576, forward strand.
GTAATGGGCATGTTGTGCTTTAGGAAAGACTTTCATTTCAAAGAAAAATATTTCGATGAAGAAAAATGGTTGAACAATAGGAAACTTCCAAGTTCGCCTTATGTTCTTCCTTGAGAGCTTACGGTTACTTCTGCTCTCCCAAAAATTACTTGAATATGTCAAGAAATATTGGCCATAGTGAGTCCAAGTAATCAACAGCCAGGATTCCCCGTCCTTATTTTTGATCCCTGATTTTGAATCTTGTTGAATTTTCAGTTCATGTTTCTAACAAGATAAGGATTTCAATGAAATGATCGTTGGTTGAGCTAAAAAACTGAACTTGTTCATACTTGGATTTATTAAAACCATCTGGAATGTTTATGCCCTAATTTATATGATGCTCTATGTGGTCTAAAAACTTCTCAACTTGTGCAATATCTGGACTTATTACAAATATATAGAATGTTTGATACTTTGACAATATTATGAAAATGATTGTGAAAGTGGCAAGAGACTTCAAACTAGGGATGAGACTTAAACCCTATGGACTAATTGGTCTTTGATCAAAATAAGCGTGGATGCATCATTGTAATAACACCACTTAAAGGGAATTAGAAATTAGTTGTTATTCATTGTTGCAGAATTGGGTGGAAGATTTATCTCTTGAAATCCCTTAATGGCTAGTGGGTGAATATTGTATACCCTATCTACCCTAGACTAGTCTCTTCGGAAGGTACTCAAACTGCAGTAGACTCTAGATTCCCTACATTGGGTAGAGCTATTGAAGCAAAAAACACAGGGTGGAGGTAAGTCTCTTGAATCCCAAAACTAAGTGAGGGTGGAGCTTCTCACCTCTGAAGAACCTCAGTAGATGGTGGGTGGAGGTGGATTACTTATGGAGTCCTTGAACTGAGTGAGTGTGAAGATTATCACATCTTGAACCCCTCACTAGCTAGTGGATGGAGGTGGCTACCTCTGGAGTCCTCAGACCAGCCTGCAATGGGGTACATTTCTTCAGAACGAGGGAGGTTGAATTATACGTATGAAATCCCTGGAGGACTAGACATGGAGAAAATTTTCATAACCTAGGGGATGGAAGTTGCATTATTAGTAGCTTGTCAATGGTTGGGGGGAAATCATGAGCCTGATCCCAATACCTAGTCCGACTCACACCTTGGTGAGCTTTTTTATTCATTGGGTTGCCCCAAGTACTTTTGTGTTGTTCTTAATATACCTAATGTACCATGATGCAAGATTAGATTTCTATATAGGAACTCTTTTTAATCAAGAATTTTTTATCAAAATAGATGTGGTACAAATAACAATCATACCTCATTAAGACTATATTTCCAAGTACCTAGCACTTTGAAAGACCTCAGAATTTTAGGGTGAAGCATCCCGAGTTTCTTCAGACATAACCTATTGCTTCCATGCCATATAAAGTGACATCACATCTTTTATGCACAAATTGACATATACCAATAATTGTGGTCTATTATAGCCGAGTTCCTAGCATTTCCCTATATTAGCTATGTCATCATCTATTATGTTTATGAATTAGAATAAAGTTTCTCCTATAGGTTCCTTGTGTTACCAAGCCTCCCTTATGAAAATTTAATTTGTGGGTATATGATTGAATAAATATGCTAGTAGCGAGTAGGGGGAGGATGGCAACTGTATCTAACCTTATTACAAGGATAAGAAATATAATGCACAATTACTATAATATAAAATTGCATGGCCCTATCTTAGGTATGATGGCCTAAAATTCTAACACATTTTGTTCCTCTATAATATTTGAGGCCAATTGTTTGTTACAGAATATTGGTACAGAGTAATATTATAAAACTCCATATGTTGACATTGTATGACTTGGGCATGATAGTTAAATTAACCTTGGAGAGGACATAATTTTTAAGGCTAGTTGGGTATGATGTCATATGGGAGCTAAATTTGATGTTACATATATTATGTAAGACATTTAAGAACAAATTTTAACTATGTAACATGAATTTCATGCATGCGTGAGTTAATTTATATTGATTGATCAGTTAACTCATTAAACACTAAAGATGCACCCTAGTGGTAGAACTCCCAAAAGTTCCTCCAACAATTGGAACTAGTTTAAATAACCTTAACTCAATTTAACTGAATTAAATTGTTACAACTGAAATTAACTCAACTTAGGCTACTAAAATTGAGGAATCATTGTACACAACTCAATTTCACCCCGAAACTCAAATTATATAAGCTAACTGAGTGATAATAACTCAGTTAACTCATTCAAGTTGTTTGCTGATGTGGAATTTCAATTTTACACTAATTTAATCAAAGGCTAAATTAAATTAGGAATTTATTTTTGCATTTTTAACACTCCCTCTCAGCAAATAAAGGGATTATCCAATAGCCCAATCCTATGTAGAAATTAGTATACACTAAGCATGCATATATCCAGATTCCCCTGATCTCACAATATTTAACTTCTTGCAAAATACAAAATCATTCCACTGTTAATCTTTTGCGGAAAATTAATGGCACACACATGTGAAGCATCAATAAAAACAATCGCACATAACACAGTTGTTTAACGGGAAAGCCTGAAGTTTAAAACCTCAACTATCATATATTATGTATCATGGAGATCATGTAACAATCCTCATACAAAGCTTAGTACATCAGGCTCTCAGTACAATACAATCGTCACACACTAATTAGGAAAAATCTGCACACCGATCTTTGCCCCCTACTAGCTTGCCTCCATTGCACAATCCCTATTAAAGAATAGCTCTGAATGAATTCGAATTACTCTTTCCTTAATTGTGCAATCCTCATTGGAAACTCTAATGTGTATGTGATGCAATCAATGCATCACTATAGTCACAACAGATAGTCCATCTTGCCCTTTCACATATCTCTCCACTGGGTCTCCACTAGAACTGCCACGCATTGTAGTTAATTGTTGTATTGTTCAGTTGATTAATGAGTTATTATTTGTGAATTAATTAACTAATTAATTCAATCCACTCTCACTAGTGTATCATTCAGTTAGACTAGATACAACTAGCTCAACTGAGTCTAATTGAGTTAAACTGAATACAACTCCATAAAATACTCTTCCAACTCTGTCATAACTTTTCCGCTTGAGTTCTAACTGAGTCCTCCATGCATGAACTCCAGTAAACCCTTGGGAATTGCGTAATTCCCTCAGTCCACTGATTTTCCACATCTTTGCACTGAAACTAAGTGCTCCAAGAGAATAAGTTAATTTTTAGAGTTTGATTATTATTAAGAGCTAATAATAATCGGCATGCATCTATTTTTAAATCAGCGATCTATAAATAGACTTCGCCCAATATTCTAAAAATAGAATTTCATTTATTTTTCCAACTTGATCAGCCATCCACAAATAGCATCCTGCAACTTCTGAAATATGATCACCATGTCTAAATAGACATAGTCTAAAAATAGACTTGTGCCAAAAATATCCTACGTGCCCACTTAGTGAAGCCGACTCTTTTCACTAGGCTCATCATCTTGTTGAATCTCAACACTCCCTCTCAACAAGATAGTGATTATCCTCCACCCCGATCCTGCATATATGGCAATTGAATTTGCTCCTAGTGAGCGCCTTTGTCAGAATATCTGCATCCTGATCCTCCGTAGGAATGTACTGAAGCAACATGATCTTTCGCGACACACAATCTCTGATATGCTGATACTGAATGTCAATTTGTTTAGATCTATCATGAAACACAAGATTAACCAAGAGTTTAATGCAATTCTGATTATCACAATGTATCACTGTGGGATCTAAATGTGAACCGAACAAACCAACCAGGATCTTCCTCATCCTGATAGCCTCACATGCAGCTTGACTTGCTGTCATGTATTCTGCTTCGGCTGAACTAAGTGCCACGGATCTTTGTTTCCTGCTGTACCAAGAAAATATCGTAGATTCGATACTGAAAATCCCTCCTGATGTTCTCTTTTTGTCTGTTGGGCTTCCTGCCCAACCTGTATCTTTGAAGCCATGCAACTTCACCTCATCCATCTGTCTGTAACATAAACCATACTTAGATGTGCCCCTGAGATATCTTAGGACATGCTTTCCTGCCTTCCAAAAGAGCTTGGTAGGCTTAACCATCGCTTGTGAAAGTTGGTTCACTGCATAGCATATGTCCGATCTTGTATTAGCTGAATACATGAGCGAACCCACCAACTATCGTAAACAATGGCATCCACTACCTCTCCCAATGTAGCATCCTCTTTCTTCCAATTTTCTGGAAGAGGAGTGTCGATAGGCTTGCAGCCTTACATGTCAAACTTCTCCAGTATCTCCCGGGCATACTTGCCTTGAGACACAAACAGTTCACCTTCCTGCTGCCATATTTCCAATCCAAGGAAATAATGAAGGAGGCCCAAATCCTTCATATCAAACTCCTTTGTGAGATCTGCCTTGCATGAGTGTATCAACTTCTCATCACCTGTTAGTATTAAATCATCAACATAAAGAACAATGATTAAAATCTTACCCTCCATCACAATCTAGTACAGGTTTACATCTGCCTCACTCTTGGTGAAACCAATTCCAGTGAAATAGATGTCGATCTGAGTGTACCAAGCATGTGGTGCTTGTTTCATCCCATACAACGCTCTTTTGTGACTGCACACATGTGACTCGCTGCTGAAGATGTCAAATCCTTTAGGCTGCTCAATGTACACCTCTTCCTCAATGATCCCATTAAGGAACACAGTCTTCACATCCATATGATGAATGTGCCAACCCATCTGCGTTGAGAGAGAAAGGATGGTTCGTATGGAAGAATACCGTGCGACATGCGCAAAGGCTTCTTCATAGTCAATCCCCTCAATCTGTGAGAAGCCCCGGGCAACAAATTTTGCCTTATACTTCTTGATGCTCCCATTGGCATCTTGCTTTACCTTGTAGATCCATCTTGATCTGACAACTGATTTTCCCACTGGCCTTGGAAAAATCTCCCAAGCACTGTTTCTGACAATGGAGTCGTACTCCTCCACCATGGCATCTACCCGTGTGGGCTCCTGCACTGTTTCTTCAAAAGAAGATGGCTCTGTCATGATACACTTACTCATAAGAGCCATGTATCCAGTAAATCGGTCAGGTGACTGTCTCTGTCTGCACTGTGATGTAGGGACTCCTACATTCTGTGTTGCATCAAGCTTCAGTCTCTCAGCTTTTGTGGTATGCTTTCTGCCTTGTCTGATGTTTGGTTCTGCATGAGTGGACTCCGCCACTCCATGAATCTCCTCCTGTGGTTGATCCACATCTAGAGGCTCATATTTGGGAACAAGAAGTTCCTCCTCTGCATGCAAGTGTAGCACCCTCTCAAGTGACAACTTCATGGCTTTCACCTCATTGAATTTTATATCTCATCACACCACAGTCATCAGACTATCTGGCAAATACACATGATAATTATGGGTTGTTTCAATGTACCCCACAAATATCCCAACTTCTGCAGTCAGCTCTAGCTTCTTCCTGGCGTCCTTTGTCACATGAATGTAAACAGATCAGCCAAAAATCTTCAAATGAGAAATATCAGGCTTCTTACCAGTAAAAGCTTCTTCGGGTGTACTCATGCTAAGTACTCTATGAGGACAACGACTTTGCACATAAACCGTAGTGTTGCATGCTTCCTCCCACAAGTGCATCGGTAGGCCCTGGTCATGCAACATCGCTCGTGCAGCACCCACGATCGTTCTATTCTTCCTCTCCACGACCCCATTCTACTGTGGGTTATAAGGCACTATGAATTCTCTTCGAATTCTTTCTTTGCTACATAAGTATTTGAATTCACCCGAGATGTATTCACCACCATTTTACACTTCGTAGAGCTTTGAATTTCTTCCCCGACTCCTTCTCCACCAATGCCTTGAACTCACAGAACTTTGACAATGTTTCACTCTTCTTCTACATGAAGAAGATCCAACATCTACGATAATTTTCATCAAAAAATATAACATAATACCTGTGTTTTGGTATTGAAGCAACCGAGAAAGGTCCACACACGTCTCTGTGAAGTCTATCGAGGATCACCGAAGCACGGTTCTCCTTCTCATGAAAGGTGGTCTTCACAAACTTACCCATAGTACATCCCTTGCACTGATCTGACTACGTAAGAGTACTCTTGGGAAGTCCAGTAGAAATCTGCTACAAAATCTTCAAAGCACCATGGTGAAGATGGCCCAATCTCCAGTGCCACAATTCGCCCTCATCCCGACTCACCACTTCTTCTACTTCACCCACCATTGTAGCGCAGCCATCTACTTCCAGCTTGTAGAGATTCTTAATTTGAACCCCTATCTTCTTGGTTTGACCCATTTTTTTATGTCGAAGAAGGATTTTCCCTCACTAAAAACAACATCATAACCTTTGTCTTCCATCATTGGGACCGAGACCAAGTTCTTCTTCAGACCTGGAACATGCATAACATCCTTCAACAAGAATGGATTACCGGACTCACTCTCAAAGGTAATGGTCCCAATTCTAGTCGTACTGTACCGACCATCATCGCTCATCTCTATATGCATCTGGAGGTCCTTCTCCTCCAAGTCACGAAAGAACTCCTTATATCCCGTCATATGGAAAGACGCACCACTATCAAGATACCACACTGATCCCATACAGCTTGAAACCAAGCATGCGATCAAACAGAAATCAAGTTCAAATTGCAAGGCTAAGGCCTGTCTAGCTGTAGCTCCAACAACCTTCTTGTTTTTCTTCTTCCGTGGATAGTTAGTGACGAAATGCCCATGTTCGTGACAATGAGAACACTTCACTTTGGAAAAATCCTGCTTCTTTCCTTTAGCTTTAGATTTTGGAGGAAATTTCTTCCCCTTCCATTTCCTTGCTTTGACAACCAAAGTGCAATTCTCTTCATCTTCATTCTTCGATGAAGATCCATCCCTGGTACCCCACCTTATCTCCTCCTACACAAGATCTGACCAAAGTCGCTCCCATCCCGACAATTTCTCCCATCCATTGAAAGAGTCTTCGTAGCTATGCCAACTCTTTGGAAGCCCAAGGAGAGCCAAGCTTACCAAGTCTTCATCATCAACAGTAACCCCCACACTTCCCAGTTCATCCTTGCAGCGGACAAACTTCATGAGGTATTTTGGAATACTGTCGCCCTTCTCCATTTTTATTTTTTTGAGCTTGTCTTTAAGCGCCAACTTCCTCTGGTCTCTTCTACCTCGAAAAAAATATATCAAAGCCTTCCACATTAAGAATGGAGTGGATTTCTCGTGAAGGCTGGACACAATATGGTCCTTCACACCTTCCAAAAAAATTCTTCTCCTCTTTATTGTCTTCTTTTTCGATGCGTCAAGTAATGCAGCATCACTAGATCCCAGCTTAGGAACATCGCTATCGATGAAATCCTTCAGTCCATTATCCTCCAGCATTGCCTCCATCCTTTCCTTCCAAGCTATGAAATTCAAGCTCACATCAAGGGAATACTCCAATCACAACCCACTGAAAGCCATTTCAATGTATACTCAACTTCTGCACCAAGAATCTTCTCTATCAAATTCGAATTGTCCACCAGCACAAACTCACCAATACTTAACAATTGCAATATTCAAGAATTAAAAATGCTCTGATACCACGTAGAAATTAGTATACACTAAGCATGCATACATCTAGATTCCCCTTATCTCACAATAATTAACTTCTTGCAAAATACAGAATCATTGCACTGTTAATCTTTTGCGGAAAATTAATTGCACACACATGTGAAACATAAATAAATACAATCGCACTTAACAAATTTGTTTAACAGGAAAGCCTGAAGCTGAAAACCCCAACTATCATATATTATGTATCATGGATATCATTTAAAAATCCTCATACAAATCTTAGTACATAAAGCTCTCAGTACAATACAATTGTCACACACTAATCAGGACAAATCTGCAAATCCATACATCGATCTTTGCCCCCTGTTAGTATGCCTCCACTGCGCAATCCTTGCGGAAGAATAACTCTGAATGAATTCAAATTACCCTTGTATTGACTGCGCAATCCTCTTTGGAAACTTCAATGTGTGTGTGATGCAATCAATGCATCAATATAGTCACAACATATAGTCCATCTTGCCCTTTCACCTATCTCTCCACTGGGTCTCCATTGGAACTGCCATGCACTGTAGTTAACTGATGCATTGTTCAGTTGATTAATGAGTTATTATTTGCGAATTAATTAACTAATTAATTCACTCCACTCTCACTAGTGTATCATTCAGTTAGACTAGATACAACTAGCTGAACTGAGTCTAACTGAGTTAAACTGAATACAAATCCATAAAATACTCTTCCAACTCTATCATAACTTTGCCACTTGAGTTCTAACTGAGTCCTCCATGCATGAACTCTAGTAAACCCTTGGTAATTGTGTAATTCCCTCAATCCACTGATTTTCCACATCTGTGCACTGAAACTAAGTGCTCGAAGAGAATAATTTTTTGTTTAGAGTCTGATTATTATTAATAGCTAATAATAATTGACACGCATCTATTTTTAGACCAACGATCTATAAATAGGCTTTGCCCAATATTCTAAAAATATAATTTCATCTATTTTTCCAACTTGATCAACCATCCACAAATAGCATCCTGCAACTTCTAAAATATGATCACCATGTCTAAAAATAGACATAGTCTAGAAATAGACTTGTGCCAAAAATAGCCTGTGGGCCCACTTAGTGAAGGCGACTCTTTTCACTAAGCTCGTCATCTTGTTGAATCTCAACATCCTGCTTCTATGGAACTCGAATTTTCCTCTTGACAAATATTTTTAAAAAATATGTGTATCTTGTTCCTTTATCGGAATTTACTACAAGAACATGATCTGCCTCTACAATATTGTAGATGGTGGTATGATATATCATAGTGCTTGGATTGATCATGTAAAACTAGATTCTCAAAGAGTTTGATACAACTCTGATTGTAATAGTAAATCACATTAGGATCCATCATCTGACCAAATAACCCAACAAGAATATATCTCATCTAGATAGCATCACAAGATTCTTGACTAGAAGCCATGTACTCTGCTTTTGCTGAGCTGAGTGAAACTAATATATGTTTCTAGTTATACTAAGAAATTGTTGCTAACCCAACACTGAAAATTCCTCCTGAAGTGCTCTGATGATCTAATGGGAATCTCACCTAACTTGCATCTGTGAAGCCCTACACATTTACTCCCTCTATTCATCTATAACATAGTCCAAACTGAATGGTTTGTCTGAGGTACTGCAGTACATGTTTAGAAACCCTGCAAAATAATTTGGGCGAAATAACCATGGCTTGGCGCAAGTGATTTTCTGTATAACACATGTATGGTCATGTGTTCACCAAATACAAGAGTGAACCCACCAAATTCATGTACACGGTAGAATCCACCTCCTCACTTGAAGTGGAATATTCTTTTCTTGAGTTGTCACTAGAGGAGTCTACATGGGTTTTCATTTTTCCATGTGGAACTTCTGAAGTATCTTGTTATCATACTTTCATTGAGAGACAAACAATTCCCTTTCTCTCTGTCGTACTTCCAAACCAAGGAAATAGTGCATCAAACCCATGTCCTTCATTTAAAAGTCCTGTGAAAGATCACCCTTGAAAGACCTGATAAGTTTTTCATCACTGGTCAAAATAAAGTCATCAACATATAAGACTATAATCAACAATTTACATTCTACCAAAATGTGGTAAAGGTTTGCATCTGATCGATCTCAGTGTACTAAGAATAAGGTGCTTGCTTGAACCCATACAACGCTCGCTTGAGTCGAAACACATGTGAATCTCTACTGAAGGTCTCAAATCCTTCAATTTTTTTAATATACACCTCCTCCTCAAACACTCCATTGAGGAATGTTGTCTTCACAACCACCTAGTGGATTTTCCACACATCTGTGCAGCCAGAGCAAGAATTGATTTGATGGAAAAGCGCCTTGCTACAGGAGAAAAGGTCTCTTAGTGTTAGTATTAGTTATAGTCAAATGCATCATTTAATGTCTTAGTGTTAGTCATATACATCATCATCATCTAGTATTATTCATCTAAAACAATATTCAAATCAATTTCTAGCATTTCATCTTGTTTTCTTATTTTTCTTCTCTTTTTTGGGCTCACGAAACTCTTGTTTGTCTTCTAAGATGATTCAAAAATCACCCAACCCATGCCTGAAGTCATAATCCATAATAAAAATATTTTTGGTGTCATCCAATATTTTTTAACCAAAGAAATCAGTTTTTGTTGTCTTTGTCAAAATAGCAGGAGGATTGTCTCGAAGAAGGTAAAACTAGCCAAATAATTCCTCTTTTTCTAACTCAAGTCCTTCAACATTTACATAAACAATGTCACTATCCATGGAAATTGTGTTTGCATATTTACTAAGATCTAGTGCGTCTATATTTATCTAAGGAGTCTCATTGTATGAATTAGTTTTGGCCTGATGATTTAGTAATGGGTTTGAAGCCATTAGACATGAACACAAAAAACCCACTTTTATGGCATGCTTGCAAATGTTTCCATGAGTAGACCATGGCCAATCACAAGTTATGAAATTTGTGTGATGAAAAGTGACAAGATATTTCTTATTAAGTTTAGATTGAATGCTCACTAAAAAACATGAAACATTCTCTCGTGAGGGCTACAATTACTATCTGGAATTATTTTTACTTTTTCCATTGATGACTCAAATTGTTTCTCTTTCTTGTAATTATTAAAATATACTTCATTTTTTAGAATTTTCCTACACCAATAATAAGGTTCATCATTTTTTAGAAGAATATATTTCAACCAATCCATCCTATGAGCAAATTTTTTCTTCTATCAAATAGAAAAAATTTCTTTAGGTAGTTATAGTGATACGACTCCACAAAAAATTTTTCTCATAATTTGCATGGAGGAAATCCTAACAACCTTCTTCCCACATACCTAATTGAAAAATAGTTGGGTTAGTAAGGATGTTTCATCTATATGAAAAAAATATATAAATTTAAGAAAGCCTATGTAGACTTACAAATCTTGTCACCGACAAGCCATTTCATGTGAAAATAGTCTACGAACTTTTCCTCAATAGGAAATTTGTTGAAGAACGCATTAATTTGAATGGTCACTTCATCGGTGGAACAATTTATCATATTGGAAGTCAAATAACTAAACATATATTTTTACATATATGGACTACTGGCCAAACAATTGTTGTTTCTTAGCCATTCTCTACATACGTGCCAAACACACAAGATAAAATTGCATGTTATGATTATCTTGCCACATTCAATTCATTTGAAGCACATTATTTTTAGAATAAATGTAAATTTTATTGTAAAATAATAAGACTGAAGTTACCTTAAAGAATTTATTTCATCTAATGCATCATCAACCATGAATGCATTAACTTTCCAATTATTATCAACTTGGTGACACCTATGCATGACATGTTCCAACCATGGCGAAATTTGTAGTGATGTATTATGTGATGCCATGACACATGTAATCGGCACCACAATTTTCTTCTCATTAAACGCCACAAGTGTGTACAACTGATAATGTCACATTAAAAAAACATATGAAGTCAAATTTAGCTCTTTAATCATTATCAGTAACTGCAAATCAAATTATTGTACTAGATTAATCATTCTTAATACACTCACCCCATATTTATTTTTGTTGAATGTTGAATCCATGGCTATTAAGTTATTATTCGATAACTTAACCATGGTTTCCAACATCCACTTCATTTTAATTCCAACTATAAAAGGGATCTCTTCACCATTGGGATTTTTTTAAAAGAAAAAATCATCCTAGTGTTTTTTATACCAAACGTTCACACTCATTCGATCCTTCTTATGCAACTGATATTTTCCTTTCATTATACGATTATAGATGTTAACAACATATTTCCTGTAAAAAAAAATAAATCCCTATCTCGGGCTATGGCATCCATGTCAACATATTTTTTAACATGAGTTTTACAAACCGAGTCAATAGAAACTTTCAAGAACAAAAAACTCTCTACACAGGAAACCATGTCCCTTCATAACTTTAATTGATGCAAGGACCTCACATCACTTGAAGTGTCATTGTGGTGATGACAAGGCCATCCTTCACTATCTTTGTGTTCATACATGTTATATGTTATTATCTTTATGTTGGGGATTTGAACCATACATTCTACAATGAAATGGCATTGGAAATCCCTCATTTCATTTATTTTTTTCCTATTCTATCCTCGGGCCCATATAAACAAGCATAACTGCATAATTTTTTTTGAATGGTTAATACATATGAAAAGTGATCGAGCATTGTTAATACCAACATCTAGACAATGCATTTATAAAAAACTTACAGTTCATATCTGAAGGAAGCATTAGGGCTTGAGCCTAGGATTTTATTTTGTACATGGGTGAAAGAACATGGAGCATATAGGTTCATTTCCTATCCTATAATAAATTCTAGAATTTTATGCGAAGGAATTTTTGCAATCCGATCAATATCCATGTTATTTCCATGTACTTCAGACCAATCTAAATCCTTTCTAGAAAACATGATATTTTTTTAATGTCATACACCTGAAAGGCAATGATTTTTTCCATTTGAATTTCTTTACCATTTTGTGACCCAAGGAGTTAAGGCAACAGTGACCGAGAAAGTTGTTGCAACGCTGACGCAAAAAGTTTTTGCAATGATGACCCAGATATTTGTTGCAATGGTGTCCTAGTGAGTTTTCACAATCGTGAAACAACGAGTTGCTGCAAAGTTGAACCAAAGAGTTGCTCCAAAATTGAACCACCGAGCTAATAAAAAGTTGAACCAATGCATTGCTACCAAGTTGAACTAGTGAGTTGTTACAAAGGTGAAACAACAAGTAATTTCATCCAACTTTTATAAAATAACTTATCTATGTTTTCAACTTTAACCTGCTATCCAACTTGAATGTTATAACGAGAGTAGAGACTTAAATCTAATTAAGATATTTATAAAGTGTCAAAATGGGGAAAAAATGACATAATGTGAGTTCTTCCAATATTGATTTTATCTAGCCTTTTTACTAATATAATTTTTTGGTAAGATATAAAGAAAAAAGGTAATTTCACAAATATCAATAACAAGCCATATTATTGGAGTGATGAATTTAGCATAGTAACCCGCCATCACAATAAAATTTGTGATCCCAATGCGAAAAATAGTTCCTATCTAATCTCCTAATTATCAATTAAAGCAACCAATAAGTTTCCAATTTTTACATGTTTCCACTCGATATAAAGTTTAGTTGAAGATAAGAATGAGAAGATGTGTCCATGTAGTGTTATAAATTGACTAGAAAAATGTCCGTCATCGGCCATTTTCATGGTTAAATACGTTTAAAAATATTACATTACCGTTAAATTTGATGTGTATTGAACTTTCCAAAATATTTTTTTGATTGTTCCTTTCTTTTTAAGAACATCATTAATACCCTCCTACATGGCTATCGATTCACTGAGAGGAGTTACCCAAATCCCACACAGGCTCTAGCTTTGACTCAAGCCATAGTCCACTATTTTTACTTTCCCATGATCCAAATCTTTAATGTAATTAAATATATGCATCAATATACCTTAAATTCCACCACATCCCATTGTGGTTAAGGAGTTCAACTTTTGCAGTTGCCCTCACAATTCTTTCTAAATGAATTTTCTGATTAAATGAAAACAAAACCATGGAGCATCTTCTAATCAATATTTAGATGGAAATAGTGAAATAAAAGTGGATATGGGGTAGTTCTAAGACTAGCAACATCACCTCTCAGTTATCTGGGAACCATATTTTTAAGAGGAAACTTAAAAATATACATGAGGGCTCGCTACTAGTGGTCAACAACCTCCAAATCCACAACTAAACCTTGAAGGCATTGATAATAATGGATATGATTGAAACGTTGAAGGAAAAAAAACGCCAAAAGTCATGATTCAGAGCTACATGATTAAATATACCACGACCACCATAAAATGATATGAAATGGGAAGGAAGACAAGAAGAGGAAAGTGTATGAATATGAGAAGACAAAATTGTCCTGGTCGGGGAAAACGAAAATATTGAGAAAACACCTCTCTGTGACCCCAAAAATAATTTGAAAACAACAGAGCCTCTTCTGGGTTTGTTGTTGTAGCGTCCTAATGCAAAGTTTAAGGCTAATCCTACTTATTTATTTTGACTCAATAGTGAAAGTTCAATTTAGAATTTGTCTTTCTATTTTTTTTTCTTACCCATTATTGCTATATTTATATTTATGTTTTACATTATCTAATTTTATTGCTTGATATTTAATAAAGATTAGATGGTCCAATAGAGGAGTGTGAGATTTTGAGACACAAAGATCTAGATTTGCAAAATAATGAACAAACTTGCGAGAAAATGAAGGAGTGCGCAAGAATGGAGAAAATAATGAAATTAATTCTACAATATTAGTTTTTGGAATTAATACATAAAAGCAACTGATTTAAGCTTAGTTGTACATGCAATAACTATGGATAGTTAAAGCTAATCGAAGCTAAGTGTGCTTTATGTTTTGCTAATGTGCACATGCACCACATGTAAGCACTAGAGTTAAAAAACTAAGCCAGGTTGTTAAGTCCCTATATTAATAGTGTGGTCTCTTATTATGTTATTTTATCCCCCCTTATTGTTATTGTTGTACCCCTGTAACCCCCATATTGTTATTATTTTACCCTTATATTATTATTGTTAGCTCGCCCAGGGTTACATTGTGGCCCTACTAGGATAACATTGTGGCCCCATAGACTCCTATATATAGAAAGAAGGTTTTGTCATTTGTATCATCCAAGAATTGTTCGTTCATGTAATGTATTGGAGGTTGCCCCCTTGAAGTGGCTTATTTATAAGGCATTGATATCTCTTTTCTTCTCTTTTTGGAGTTGGTTTCACAACATTTGGTAACAAAGCTTTGGATTCTAGGCTCTTGAATTTGACTTAAAAAGGTCATCACGGAAGTTCCGCTATAATTGTTTTTTATGAAGGTTCAAAAGCTAAAATGTTTCTAGCATGAAGCCGAAATCCTGAGGAACATTGTCGCAAAATTTCAAAGCTTGGTTTGCAATAGTTTCAGAGATAGGAGCTGTGGAAATTAGCTCTTTTTCAGGCTCCTGAATTTTATTGAAAAGAGGTGATCGTGGGAAAATCTCCATAACTCTCTCTCTGAGCATCGGATTCGAATTCTGTTAAAAAGTGGCTAGAAGTAAACGGATTGTAGTTTCTTTTCTATCAATTTCAGAGATGAAGGATAAAAAAGTGACACGTGGCAAGTCGTACAAATTTTCTCTACACAACCAGTCCATAATTAGGTCATTGTGGGATATTAGACATAACTTTTCCTTGAAGAATCGAAATCAAGTCAGAACTATGGAATTCAAAAGAGGATTCAGAGGGATACCATAGGGCCAATTTTCAGATATTGAAGATCCAAAATCACAGAGATAATTCAGTTTCAATATCGAACTCCTCGAAAGCAAGAAAAAGGTGTGTTTTTGGTTTTTAAAATTGCATAATGTTTGTTCAAAAAGCAGTTTGAAGTGATTCCAAGGGAATATTTTGAATTTTTATCAGTATTGGGTTATATAATGCCTCCAAAAAATAATTCCATACCCATTAATCCCTCAAAAATCTATATTATGACGCATGAAGAGGAAGAATTACAGTATGATATATCAAAATTACAGTACCAAGTGCAACAAATTTCGATCTTACGAAGAGCAACCGAAGATGACATAGATTGTTTAAAAGCAGAAATGGAGGCTAAGTTGAATGGTTTCAAGGATCAAATAATAGCAAATATGGATGATAAATTAGTGGAAGATCACATCGAGCATCAACAACAAGTTCTCCAACTCTCAAAGGATAACCTAACTTTGGTGCAGAATCTAATGAAACAACAGGAAGATCAACATCACATTGAAAGAAGTTTTGAAGTAGTCACAAAAACAAGAAATTGACAAGTACGATCAATTTCAGAGTATCTCAGCAAGTGGAAGAAATTTCCTGTAGAAGATTCCACATCGGAGGATGAGAATTTTATACAGAAGCATCAAGAAATAATCAAGCATTGAGGACAACACTTGTTTGAAGGAGAGGGGCATGCTAAGTCCCTATATTAATAGTGTAGTCCCTTATTATGTTAGTGTATCCCCCCTTATTTTTGTACCCCTGTAACCCCCATATTGTTATTATTGTGCCCTTACATTATTATTGTTAGGTCAACTAGGGTTACATTGTGGCCCCATGGACTTCTATATATAGAAAGGAGGTGTTGTGGATGATTTTGTCACCTCTAGGGAATAGCTCAGTTGCCATGGGCCGATTGCCTAGGACATCTTAATATAGCAAAGGCCCTTTATTCTTCCTATAGTTTGGGTTGTCGGTCACCAGAGCTCTTACTATCTCTTGTTTGAACAAGGAAATTAGTTTTGAATGGGACCAATCTCTCTGAAAAAATAAAGTGACACAAAGATAAGAATAATGTAGGAACATCATGTAAAACTTCAGCATGAAAGCATCAGACAGTTAAGAGAATTCTTACTGTAAAGAGGGCCGATTCAAATAATATATCACAGAAATTAGATATCAGGAAGTGAGTGCAGTGAGGAAACATAAGAAGATATTAGCTGGCATGAGACTGATACCCAGATACACAACAGAACCAAATAAGGGTGCACCAAGGTTGTCAGTCCAAGAGCTCACTTACTATCTCTTGTTTGAACAAGGAAATTAGTTTTGAATGGGACCAATCTCTCTCAGAAGCTGACACAAAGATAAGAATAATGTAGGAACATCATGTAAAACTTCAGCATGAAAGCATCAGAAAGTTAAGAGACCGCTTACTGTAAAGAGGGCCGATTCAAATAATATATCACAAAAATCAGATATCAGGAAGTGAGTGCGGTGAGGAAACATAAGAAGATATTAGTTGGCATGAGATTGATATCACATGAGAAAAGCGAGAACCATATAAGGCATATAAATTCCCGAATCCTTATAAGAAAATGGCGTTTTAAAAGCACCCTCCTCAGCTGACTAATATAGCAGAAAATATGGAAAGAGTGAACATGGAACAATATACCATGACTAGGCCTATTTAAAGCGCTTGACTAATTCCGGAAAGGGGCATCAACAAGGATGAATCCTTAATGCAAACTAGTGAGCCACTCGCATTCTAGAACATGATACAAGAAGATAATGAGCATGAAAGAGATATTGTATTAACACATGAGAGAGATTACATACTGTGAGATACCAAAGACCAGAATCCTCATTACAGTTATAACCCCTCCTCACTGAGACCCTACGGGCTCTGAAGCTTCATACAGAAATATTACAAAAATGTATACAGAAGTCTTTTCGCTGCACAGTTTGCTGATAGAAATCTGGAACCCTTACAATGTCTTATTTCTGAGTATTTATAGAACAGATCGAAAATTCTGGAGGAGGAGGTAGGTATCCTACATTTATTGATCTAAATTGAATAAGAATGGCGGAAAACATTCGCGCCTACATCATGAATGACTAACTATAAATGACTGTACTTTACAGACTGTCTATAAAAATAAATGCTGGGAGATAAAAATCTCCTTATACAAGACACAAATAATAAAATATAAACAGCGTGTTGCCTTTTGCTGAGGGAAAATCTGCTGCCGTAAGAGACCTGAGATAATCTGCAATTCTGTATTGTACTCTCGGCCCTCAATTTTGGATTTGGATCCTGGATCTTTAATGCAGGGCGAATTTCTCTGGAGGGTTCTGTGAATCCATATCTGTGTTCTTCTTTATTAATGGTCATTTCACGCACCCACCCTCGGCATCTTCTTTGAATTTCACCGGCAGAATGTGTCCTTTGGTATGCTCTTGATCTTTGCAATGGAGGCGGCGATTAATTATGATCTTTCGTCGCTGCAACCTGCACAACCCACCAACATGTTAAAGAAAACCGTATACAGGGGTGGTGGATATGACAGCAGCCATGGAAGCGGTGATACGGACTAGGCGAAATGTTGAGACAATGCAGGGTGACAGGAAATGCATAAAAATAATGGAGAAATGGAGGGTGACAATGCAGAATACAATGGAGCGACAATGAATGAACGGGGCAAAGGTTCATAACATAAACATTGAAATATGGCACATAACGGACATATGAATGGTGGAGGGGAACATGGCGCACACTTAGAAATTATGATGACACGGCGCGGGAGGTGGGACCCCAATTCGGAAATCGCAATCGCAAAGCGGAGCGGGAAGACCGGGGTGGCACATTTCGGAAGTTCCGATTGCGATTGAGGGCAGGACTGTGATTGACTCAGGACCGTTCGATCTCAAAACAAGATCAACGGTTAAACTTGCATCGGAGGGCAATGAAACGGTGGGCCATGAGCATGATGAACTTAGATTAAAGTATATGCAACTTCAAAGAGCGACCACCCTTGGATAAAAGGCTCCTAGATCTAACTGTTCACGTGAATTCCGCTGCCCGGAGATTGTACTGACATTAACGCGCGGGGAAAGAGGTTTTGGGGCCGTACCAGAGACACGCGGCACCCTTCTAATGGAATCGCTGGCCTGATGGATAATACCGCCAGTCTGGGGTAAGCGGTGCGGGGGTTTACCACTAGTTTTCTGCGCGCGGGGCCCTCCATATGAAACGTTCACCGCTCTGTTGATTTGGACTTCGATCGGACGGCTGCCATTGCGCCCAATCATTAAAACAATAGGCCCCTTTTCGTTTTGACTTATGGTTTTCAGACTCGGGTCATATGGAAGCCAAAGCGGGAGGGAGTCAAACTCTTAGGGGCTCGGCCCGATATATTTAAATTTGGGTTTTTAACCATTGTAAAGCAGATTTTCGGGCGGAGATAGTCATATCAAGCAAGGTCATGAGATTTTAGGCCACGGCAGAGGTTCAAATGATCATTCATAGGGATGGGCGACGAGGGGAAAAATTCACGAGCGGACAAATATGTAGCATCTCGGCTTCATCTGGGGACGGCATGTTCCTTCGTGGACATGTCGAGAACCTGTAGACCTCCTATTTATCATGCTCTAAGTGGATTCTGCCCTTCAGCACCTCTAGCTTTCACTTCATAATTAATCGGCATCCACACATTATTAAAAGAATGATGAAACAAAAAGAAAAATAATGTACAATATAATACACCAGGCTGTCTTCGCCTCCTGGGTCCCATACTTTGCTTTGTTGGTATCCATTAGTTACATTATTCTTCAAATGTACCCCTCTATGTTTCCATATTTTGTTCTGCAATTTGCCTCCAGCTATGCTTTCACATTCGGTTCTTGTTTTTCCATTGCCAAACTTTCTTTGCTTTCTTGCTGCTATCTGCTGTTTCTGAGGCACCTTCATCATCAGTCTTTTGATGCTGTCAATATCTATGTCCAGCCTTTCTTTTGTCTGGAAGTTACTTTGCTTGCTTCTTGTCTCGATATGACTCTTATAGCTTTGATCGCCTCCTTCTTGTATTTGAAGGAGTGGGGTCTCTACTTTTTGTTTCACAATAGCGATTCTAATAAATTTTCTCTGTTGGAGTCATCTTTTGCTAAAGAAAAGGACCCTTGATTCTTCTTCCAAATGTTTGCGATAGATGCACATAAGGATCATAAATCGGAATGCTGGTCAAAAGTGTTTAATAGTAGGCTTCAGCAGGGATTTTATCTCCTTTCAACGGATCAAGAAAGACTCTTTTGAAGAGAATCTCTTCGTTCTCTAAGCTTGGAGGACTTATTGCATCTTTGAGGGTCTTTTTTGGAGCTGGGGGTGCTGCTCTCCTGTCATGAGCTACATGAAAAAATTTATACATTCTTGATGAGGGCTTGCTCCATTATTTCCTCTTTTTCAAGAGAAAGCTCGTTGTTTTCATCTTGCTCAAGAATCTCTTCTTTGCTCTCCCCCCCTCCTTCCTGTATTGAATCATATTTATTCAACATAATCTCCAGCAACCTGATTTCTTCATTCCATGGGTTAAAATCTTCCACCGAATTTCCTTCCTCGCTTCTTTGACTATCAAATGGTGTCAAATTTCTTTCATCAGCATCAATCTCTATGTTGGAGAATTCACCTTCTATTTCTAGGAATCTCGTCATCTTTTCTTCATCCTCAAAGACCTGGCAGTGCTTGATATTATCTGGGGTGAGTGGTGCTTCTGGAGGAAGTACGAAAGAGGCGACTTGAGATTGATATGCTGGTTGTTTCAACAGTTCAGTCAAGGGGACTGGGATTTTGATCTTCTCAAGTTCTTTTTGTAAATTGAAAGCAAAAGAGGATTTTTCTCCGTCACTATTTGAAAAGGAAATATTTGCATCTTTCAGTCCATAGGCAGCGCCTTCGGTGGAGTCATCTACTAGACCTTCCAGGTGCAATGGGTGTAGTACCTGATCATGCTGCTCCTTTGCTTCCCTTGGCAATATTTGTAATGGTGGTCTTCTATACTGAGGATTATAACCTCTGTTTGGAACATTCTGAAAATTTTTGGGGGCTGGATTCAGGGCTTCCCATTCAATCTTAACTATCTTTTCGATCATTTTACTTATTTCTTCCATTCCGTCCGAATCTTTATCCTGGTTGGAAGTAGATACCTCCTCTTCACCTCTTCTTTTGGCATCCTGCTCGACTTCTCCTTTTGATTTTCCGGTGGCTGCAAAATTTGCTTCTAATTCTAGAGCATCTGTCTGAGCATCATCCAAAGTGACAGGAATTCTTTCCCGCAGACAGAAACCAAATTCTAAGTCAAAGGCTGCTACAAAAACAACTTTAGCAGCAGCTTGATGAGGCTTCATATCAGCAGGAAGGCTCAAATAAAATTTATTAAATCTTTTAATAAATTCTTCCACCCCCTCATTTGGTTTCTTCTTCAGAGTATTGAATTCAATAAGACAAAGTCCATGATCTTTCTTTTCTCCCCCATTTCCTGAGAAAAGTATTCTCCAGGTCATCCGAGGTGGTTACTGAACGGTTTCCCAATGTCTTGAACCATTGTCTGGCTTCACCATCCAAAGATTGCACAAACAATCTCAATACCACATCTAAATGTTCAACATTTAAGTTCTCCGCAAAAGAGCAGAAGGTCTCGAGGTGCTTCTGAGCCTCGACCTCATTCTCACTGCTGAATCTGGGCAGAATCTTCAAATAATCTTGCGGCATGTCATTTAGCACTGCCGGTAGCTCCAGAGGAGCGTATCTGTATTGCAAGAAGCCAGGGACATTAGCCATTGGAGGAGGAGGTTGTACAACAATTTGGGGCTGGAATGAAGGAGAGGAGTAGGAGGAAGTAGGTATCGAATAACAATGAGAATATATTGCCTGGCTTTGAGGTGTAGAATGGTTTCGTGCGTGCGGTTAACGACGACTATTCGCCTTTGACCTCTTTAATTTCTTCGACCTCGGGAGCCAGGATGAGAGTCTTCCTCAATCCAGGCACTTGCTCTACGTGGAGTTTCTGATTAAAACTCGAGATTTTCTGTTCTAACTTCCTGAGAAGAAGAGGGCGGATAATCTTCAACGGAATATTCAAGGTTTTCAGCACGAACCGACTTCCTCTCTTTCCAAACTCTTTTATGAATGATTTTCTCTAGGTCAGACACGTAGGGTGTTCTCAGCTGAGATGTATCTGACCTCAAATGCGGCCTACGAGGAGCCAAGAATACCAATAAATTTATCAAATAAGGACCAGTGGAGTTGCCAAGGTGAGAGATATGCAACTCTTCAACTCTCTGTGCTCACCTGATTAGAGAGTGAAAACAATTTGTCGAGACCCAGGGAAACTGATATTCTTAAAGATTCGATCCAGAAGCAGGCGCCCGGAAATATGTTGTGGATGATTTGTATCACCCTCTGAAACTGACCTAGAGTTGCCAAAAGACAGGTGCCTAGGACATCTTAATATGGCAGAGCCCTTTATAGTTTTGAGTTTGTCGGTCAAGAGCTCACTTACTATCTCTTGTTTGAACAAGGAAATTAGTTTTGAATGTGACAATCTCTCTCAGAAGCTAGTACAAAGACAAGAACAATGTAGGAACATCAAGTAAAACTCCAATACAAAGGCATCAGACAGTTAAGAGACCGCTTACTGTAAAGAGGGCCAGTTCAGATAATATATCACAGAAATCAGATATCAGGAAGTGAGTGCGGTGAGGAAACATAAGAAGATATTAGCTGGCATGAGACTGATACCCAGATACACAACAGAACCATATAAGGGCGCACCAATTTACGAATTCTTATATGACAATGGCGTTTTAAAAGCACCCTCCTCAAGCAACTAATATAGCAGAAAATATGGAAGGAGTGAACATGGAACAGTATACCATGACTAGGCCTATTTAAAGCGCTTGACTAATTCCAGAAAGGGCATCAACGAGGATGAATCCTTAATGCAAACCAGTGAGCCACTCGCATTCTAGAACATGATACAAGAAGATAATGAGCATGAAAGAGATATTGTATTAACACATGAGAGAAATTACATACTGTGAGATACCAAAGACCAGAATCTTCATTACAGTTATAACCCCTCCTCACTGAGACCCTACGGGCTCTGAAGCTTCATACAGAAATATTACAAAAATGTATACAGAAGTCTTCTCGCTGCACAGTTTGCTGATAGAAATCTGGAACCCTTCAAATGTCTTACTCTTGAGTATTTATAGAGAAGACAGAAACTTCTAGAGGAGGGTATCCACCATTTTATTGAGTCTAAATTGAATAAGAATAGGAAAACATTCGAGAGCCTACATCATGAATGACTAACTATAAATGATGTACTTTACGATTTGTCTATAAAAATAAATGCAGGAGATAAAAATCTCCTTATATACAAGACACAAATAATAAAATATATACAGCGTGTTGCCTTCTGCTGAGGGAAAATCTGCTGCCGTAAGAGACCTGAGATAATCTGCAATTCTGTACTGTACTCTCGGCCCTCAATTTTGGATTTGGATCCTGGATCTTTAATGCAGGGCGAATTTCTCTGGAGGGTTCTATGAATCCATATATGTGTTCTTCTTTAATAATGGTCATTTCATGCACCTACCCTCGGCATCTTCTTTGAATTTCACCGGCAGAATGTGTCCTTTGGTATGCTCTTGATCTTTGCAATGGAGGCGGCGATTAATTATGATCTTTCATCGCTGCAACCTGCACAACCCACCAACATGTTAAATAAAACCGTATACAGGGGTGGTGGATACGACAGTGGCCATGGAAGCGGTGATACGGACTAGGCGAAATGTTGAGACGATGCAGGGTGACAGGAAATGCATAAAAATAATGGAGAAATGGAGGGTGACAATGCAGAATACAATGGAGCGATAATGAATGAACGGGGCAAAGGTTCATAACATAAACATTGAAATATGACACATAACCGGAACATATGAATGGTGGAGGAGGAACACGGCGCACACTTGGAAATTATGATGACACGACCGCAGGAGGTGGGACCCAATTCGGAAATCGCAATCGCAAAGCGGAGCGGGAAGACCGGGGTGGCACATTTCGGAAGTTTCGATTGCGATTGAGGGCAGGACTGCGATTGACTCAGGACCGTTCAATCTCAAAACAAGATCAACGGCTAAACTTGCATCGGAGGGCAATGAAACGGTGGGCCATGAGCACGATGAACTTAGATTAAAGTATATGCAACTTCAAAGAGCGACCACCCTTGGATAAAAGGCTCCTAGATCTAACGGTTCACGTGAATTCCGCTGCCCAGCGATTGTACTGACATTAACGCGCGGGAAAGCGGTTTTTGGGCCGTACCAGAGACACGCGGCACCCTTCTAATGGAATCGCCGGCCTGATGGATAATACCGCCAGTCTGGGGTAAGCGGTGCGGGGGTTTACCACTGGTTTTCTGCGCGCGGGGCCCTCCATATAAAACGTTCACCGCTCCGTTGATTTGGACTTCGATCAGACGGCCACCATTGTGCCCGATCGTTAAAACAATAGGCCCCTTTTCATTTTGACTTATGGTTTTCAGACTCGGGTCATATGGAAGCCAAAGCGGGAGGGAGTCAAACTCTTAGGGGCTTGGCCCGATATATTTAAATTTGGGTTTTTAACCATTGTAAAGCAGATTTTCGGGCGGAGATAGTAATATCAAGCAGGGTCATGAGATTTTAGGCCACGACAGAGGTTCAAAATGGATTTGAATGAGGCAGCAGGGAAAAATTCAGGGGCAGAGGTAAATATGTACAACAGGAGGTTTTTTCAATTGTATCATCCAAGAATTTTTCATTCATGTAATGTATTGGAGGTTTCCCCCTCGAACTGGCTTATTTCTAAGGCGTTGATATCTCTTTTCTTCTCTTTTTGGAGTTGGTTTCATAACAGAGGTGCACATCGCATGTAAGCACTCGAGTTAACTAAATAAAAACAAGTGCACATTGTATGCAATATCTAGAGTTGAACTAAAGCTAAATAAGGCTAACTATGTGCATGTAAAGAACTCAAGTTAACTAGCTAAAGACAAGTTCACATTGCATGCAATCTCTAGAGTTGAACTAAAGCTAATCTAGGTGCATGTACACCAACACCCCCCCTAAACCATAACTTAGGTGAGTGTGATGCAAAATGAATGAGTCCCGACAACACGGCCATTTTAGGTACCCATATATAATGCATGAAAAGGAGGAAAGAGGGAAAACCCAATGGGAAGAAAGCCCCACCCTCAAAATACAATGCAAAAGTAGAGAAAGTATAATGGCTAGGTAGTTGTATCCTTCACCTCGAAACGATCTTGCAGGAATCGAAATTTCTACTCAGTGAAACTCTCGGTGAAGATATCAACAGTTTGTTCGGAACTAGGACAATAATGAAGATCGATGATCCCATCATGAATGAGTTCTCTAATGAAGTGCATATGGATCTCGATGTGTTTGGCCTGCTGCCATTGCACTAGATCTCTACAAAAATTTAGCATACTTTGATTATCACACCAGATGAAAGTTGGATGATGGACACTGATACCAAGCTCAGATAGAAAATTTTGTAGCGAAATGGCTTGAATAGTCGCATTGATTGCGCCTCTATACTTGACCTCTGCTGATGATAAAGCAATGGCACCCTGCTTCTTGCTTGACCAACAAATTGTGTCGGATCCCAAACTAAGTACATAACTGGAGGTGGACATGCAATCAATGTTGTCACCAACCCAATATGAATATGTGAACCCAAAGAGATTAAAATAATAATTTGTTGCATAATGAATTCCATAGGTGATTGTACCCTAGACATATTGAAGGATTTCCTTTGCAACTTTCCATTGTAACTCATGTGGCTCCTGCATGTATCTGGAAAATGCTACTATGACATATGAGAGATCCAGACGAGAGTGATTGAGATAAATAATACTTCCCACAAGTTGACGGTACAATGTGCAATCAACCAATGGTGTATCTTTTCCATTCTCAAACTTTATCCCTAATAAGAAAGGTGTGGTTGTTGGCTTGTAGTCACTCATGTGAAATCGTGCCAAAATATCTCTAGCATACTTGGGCTGAGAAATGGTAATCCCAGAACGACTATGATTGATCTCTAGTCCAAGGAATAAATTTAGAAAGCCCATGTCTGTCATAGAAAACCACTTATGCAATGCAGTTTTAATCTCAGTAATGACAAAATCTGAACTACCTGTTATCAAAAGATCATCTATGTGGAGTACTATGATCAACATGGAATCAATTTTATTCAAAAAATAAACATTGGAATCATATTTGCAACGTAAAAAATTTTGAGATAACAAATAAAAATCCATCTTTTCTTACCATGCTCTAGGTGCGTGCTTGAGGCCATAGAGAGACTTCTTCAGCTTGCATATGAGAGATGAATTGTGCATGTATCCCTGTGGCTTCTCCATGTACATTTCCTCCTGGATATCACCGTGAAGAAAGGCATTCTTCAGATGCATAAGATGCACCTCCCATCCTCTTGCTGCTGCAATGGAAAGAGCTAGACGAATGGAATCCATTTTTTCCACTGGAGAAAAAGTCTCATCATAGTCAACACCATGTACCTCCTGAAAACCTTTTGCTACCAACCGTGACTTATATTGAATAAGTTTGCCATTTTCTTCTTTCTCGGTCTGGTAAACCAGCTTGCACCTATCAATTTTATCATTGGAAGGTAGCGGAACCAAATCCCAAGTCCGGTTCTCAATGAGAGAGTTATACTCCTCATCCATTATTGCTTCCCATTCAGCATGCCCATGAGTTGCTTCTACATAATTTTATGGATCAGATGCATGCATCATATAAGCATGCATGGGCATGCATGGCTCCATAGCTAAGAAATCTTGCGGATCTTCCTCAAGCTAAGGTATACAGGCATGATTATCAAGGCGATCACTCATGTTATGCCATTTTTGTGTTGAAGGTGGTTGAGAATCTTTCGAACTACATCCGGAAGTATGATATCGATGGTCAACAACTAGTGGTCCAATAGGTGTCACAGGAAAAGGCTAAGTATGATTTGAAGTTTCATCTACATACTCATCAAAGAGTGGTGATGGAAACTTGGTAACAAGTTCATCGATTGGTGCATGAAAAATATCTTTGTCAAAATTTACACTCCTTTCAGTAAAGAGCTCTTCAATGTTGATATCAAGCAATATGTACCCTTTGACTTCATCATAATATCCAACAAATATGCATGCTTTACTTTGAGGTTCCAAAGCCTTTCTCTTCTTTATAGGAATGTGGGCCCATGCTAGAGATCCGAAAATGTGGAAATGACTGGCATTAGGTTGCATGCTAGTTAAAGCCTCAAAAGGTGTTTTTAGAGTAACATATTTATGAGGAGATCTGTTCCTAGATGTATGAGGCACAATTGATAGCTTCAACCCACAATTTTTACGAAAGAGATCTTGCATGCAACATGTAATTGGCTATCTCTTTCAAAGATCGATTCTTCCTTTCAGCCACCCCATTTTTATGTGCAGTGTAAGGAACTATATGCTGCAACCGTATGTCTGCTTCACTAAAAATATTCTTGATATATTTTTAGAAATATTCCGTCCCATTATCTGTTTAGAGTATCTTGATGTGCTTTCGAGAATGATTTTCTGTGTGCGCTTTTAAAATCTTTAGATGTCGAAAAACTTCTGACTTGAGTTTCAAGAATTAAACCTAAGTAAATCTCATGTAATCATCAATAAATGACAACACATATATTTCTCTTCTCATTGAAAGCACTAGAAATGGACCCATGAGATAATTGTGTACAAGTTCCAAAGGCGAAGAGTCCTTCCATGCATGCCCCTTCTCGAATGTGTCTTGTGAATGATTTCCAAGAGCACATCCATTACAAACACCATTTGAAAATCTAATGGTCGACAATCCTTTGAACACACCTTACTTGCTAAGCTGCTTCATATATCTGAAATTTAAGTGCACAAATATCTCGTGTCAAATGCTACTTCCTTCATTTGCATGTGTAAGTAGCAAAATAGAATCTAGTTGAGGAAAAAAATAAAAAAGTGTATACAGATGAGATTGATCATTTACCTCGCTAGATGAAATCTTCAAGTTGGTTTGCATTTCATAAATGCTCACAGAATCTAGGGTAAATTCCACTTTCCTTCTGCTACCTGTGTGTGTCATTTGATACACTGAGAGAATATTTAAAGAAAACCTTGGAATATGAAAGAAATTTTCAGAACTTCCTTCATCGAATTGCACTCTTCCTTGTCCAGTTGCTGCAACTACAGAATTGTCCACCATGAGAATAGGAGGTCTTGAGTATGCATGTAGAGAAGAAAAGAATTGCTTTGAAGAAGCCATATGATGTGAAGCTCCTGAATAGATGATCCAATCTTGCGGTGTAGAACAAAGAGAAATCAAAGCATGCTCATTACCTCTTGGTTATGTTGCTTTTACTCTAGACTTCTTCTTGGCATTCTCAGGAATATGGTCTCCAAGATTTTTTTGTTGGAGTGTCTACACCATAAGATCTATAGTATTCTTCATGCATGCAGATTCAGGGTGAAAACCACGGTGTCAGTAGTTGCACATTGATTTCCCTTTCGTTCCTTTCCTTTGAGCCGGATGATGCATTAGGGGGTTTGGGATTTCCTCCCTTTCTTAGATCAGGATCCTTCTTCCTTTTTCCTGTCTGATGGTATTTGGAATTTTCCTTTCCTTTTGCATGCACAGTAAGTGCATGCGCTTTGGAATTTTTAAGTTTGCCCATTTTGATGAGCTTATCTTGCTCATGCATAAATTACTAAATAAGAGAATCTAGTGAGGGAATTTTCCAAGCTAAACCAGTTGCAGATTTTACTGTGTGGAATGTAGAGACGAATACTGCATGCTCTGGACCAAGTTTTAATAAAATGGAAAAAATCAAGTAAATTTCTTTCTTGGATTTGTCGATCACATCATTTCAACTGAAGCAACAAGGATTTATACGTTGTGAATAAATCTTAAATGTTCTCAAAATTTCTCGGATCTAATGAATTTAGCTCATTTTCGAAAATGTGACCCTGCATTTCATCCTATTTTCCAAAAAATCCTTCCAAATTTTTCCATACTTCATTTGGAGTTGAACATGATTCAACATGAAATAGCAGTTCTGGAGAGATAGATAAACATAGGATGTTGAAGATCTCATCCATGTGATTGAAATATCTTGTTTTCTCCACTATCAATGTTCATTCAACTTCTGTTTCCATGGTTACTCGAAATTAGCCTCTATTTGTGAGATGAAGTAGAATCTTTGGCTTCCATTCGAAGTAATTATATGGAGTAAGAGTTGTCGATTGTGGAAACTCCAATTTATACTCCATTCTTTGTTGTTGCTTCAATCTCCTGAACCTGCAAATAAAAATGACTTTTGCACTGATTATAAAACTCTGTGCTCTGATACCATGTGAGATTTTGAGACACAAAGATCCAGATTTGCAAAACAATGAACAAACTTGCGAGAGAATGAAGGAGTGAGAAATAATGGAGAAAAGAATGAAATTTACTATATAATATTAGATTTTGGAATCAATACATAAAAGCAACTCAGTTAGGCTTAGTTGTACATGCAATAATTATGGATAGTTAAAGCTAACTGAAGCTAAGTGTGCTTTATGTTCTCCTAATGTGCACATGCACCACATTCAAGCACTAGAGTTAACTAACTAAGTCAAATTCATATCGCATGTAAGCACTCGAGTTAACTAGCTAAAAACAAGTGCACATCCCATTCAATATCTAGAGTTGAACTAGTGCTTAATAATGCTAACTATGTGCATGTAAAGCACTCAAGTTAACTTGCTAAAGACAAATGCACATTGCATGCAATCTCTAGAGTTGAACTAAAGCTAATCTAGGTGCATGTACACCAAGAATGAGATATATTTCTATGTTGAGTAACTTTCTATTCCTTCCGGTGAGTGCTAACCTTACTTTCTTTTGATAGTTGTCTATGTTCTTTTTCCAGCTAATTCCATTTTTCCTCAAAGTTTTTCCATAAATATTTTGACATAATTTGGAGTTCAGGTGGGTCGTGGGTTGAGCAAAGTCAGAGATAAAAAGAACGGAATAGGATTTATCAAATATTTTTTTTGAATATCTATATATTAATTTTTATGTTTATTTGTCATCGTGAATAATTATTTCATTTGGTTTCATCGTTGGTTTGATTTTCCCTCATCAAATGGATGTTTCCTTTTCCTTGTTATTGAAACACCTAGTATAGCAAACGAGGGGAGAAATGAGAGCGCTGAACTCATGCTTTTGTTATTCAAGTTGCACAGTACAAATCTAATGGCACCTTAAGGGAGCAGAGATGGAGCTCACTATCATCCCTAAGTTAGTCTTGATTTTTTTTTCCTTTTCTAAAAAGGACATAAGTTTTTTATTTGGTTTCAAACTTATTATTTATGAGATAATTATAAAGGTTAATTCAATTACTAATATGTCTGTATGTATTACGCTTTCGTCCTCATAGAAAGTTTTACTATTTTTATTTTGTTTTATTCCAAACAAAATATGTATGTTTCCAATTCTATTTCTGATTTATTATTTCTGGGAAAGTATGAAACACATGTTCATTTGTGATAACCTCCTCCAATTTAGGTGTCTTAAATATATCAATTCCTTTTATGGTGTCTTGTGTTCTTATTCTCTTTCAGTTATGTTTTATTTTTTTTTAATTATCTAGGTTGCTACTTCTTTTCCAAATTCAATTTAATTATAATTATAATCTTATATTTATTATTATAATATTAGATATTTGATTATTTCAAATCGAATGACACAAGAGAAATTAGCTATTTATATTAGTGATAAATATTGTCAGGTAAGTCTTAGGTTAAATTTCTTATAATAGTTTATTTTTATTTTATTTTTATTTGGTAGTTCAGATGTTTCTCACTGAAATTCTTTCAATATACGTTAGAATTTTAATATAGGATGTTTTTTTGTTGGGGTAGTTAAGATGTTTTTGATTAAACATATTTTAATATGTTTTTGAATGAGTAGGGAGATAGACATTAAAATTAATTTTAAAAATGGTGGTGATTTTGGTAAAATATATATATTTATTTTTCTAAATAACTTTTTAAGTGCATACTATGTTTTTTATTTTCTTACAAATATGGGTGTTCATATATATAGGGAAGACAATAATTAAAAAAAATAATGGGTTGTATTCACGTTTCATATATTTTTTATATTTTCAATGTATTTCCTTTAATTACATAATCAATTGTTCATTTTGTAAGTATTTATTTTTTAAATTCATAAGGGCATCGAAATAAGGATTATATTTCATTATAGTTTATGGTTTAATATAGTTAGTCTCACTTATTATAGAATGTCTCTCTCTCTTACAGAGAGATTTGAGGGCGGGCACACAGGAAGGGTTGGAATTTGACTCACATTGGCCTTAAATTGCTTTTGTGAAATGGGCCATTCTTCATTTTATTTCAAAATCTCAAGCTAAGAGCTTAAAATATTCAACAATTATTTTACACATGTTTTCAAAAATCTTTATTTATTTATTACTGTATGCATAATATATGTGGTGTTGTTGGCTGAGAAGAGTGCTGCTAGTGGAGGGGACTATGTACATTTGTCTAGGAATATGGTATTTTGGTTGCAGATATTAGAGAATGTAAGATAGGTGATGAGATACATTCTGTTGGTCTAGGCAATTGGAAATATGTCCACTCGGA
Organism: Pinus albicaulis; assembly: GCA_034641835.2. NCBI lineage: Eukaryota > Viridiplantae > Streptophyta > Pinopsida > Pinales > Pinaceae > Pinus > Pinus albicaulis. The sequence continues at coordinate 670,937,825 of CM076573.1, forward strand.
TGAGTTCATGGAATAAATGGGGGGAAATTAAAGTATGAAAACAAGTGAAGTAACCAATAGGGGAACGATATCGCAGGAAGATAATGGTTTTTCAAGTTACCTACCAAGTTTCAATGGCCTCATAGGCACAAATATGTTGTGAGAAACATGTGCAATTTCTGGTTGATTGATGAAAGTGTACACTTTTTTGGAGTAGTTGGTAATTCACCTACTCTGGTAGTGTCATATCACCTGTGAATGCATTACTAATCATTTTTTTTAAGGTTTTAGATCTTGAATTTTTTTATTAATAATTATTTTAAATTTTTTTGGATCTTGAGTTTCTAAGACAATGACACTGAGAGTATTAGGTGTTTTTTATTATGGCTTGGGAGATTCATAGCCATCAATCCCACAAATGTGAAACCAAATTGATAATTGGTACCTAGGAAAAAATAGTCGATCGATATTTGTATTTTTTCGTCTTTTGGCCAACAAAGCACAACTTTATAGTGTTGACAAAAAATGTTGTGGTCGTATGATATATCTACTCTTTTTATAAAATATTCTAGAAGGAATTTTGTAACCTGATTCAGTAGATAAAATTTCAGCCTAAAAGTTCACATGAAATTTTCCTGAAATTTCCACGTCATAATATCTAAAAAGAGGTACATGTAAATTTTTTAGAGGGAAGACAAGAAAAACTACTTTTTTTTAATTGTATTTTTTTCTTATCTCCTTATAGGTTTACTCAAATTGAAATTGTAGACATTTGTTGGATGCAACATGTTTTTTGAATATATATTCCATTTTTATCAATGTGCGTACTCTCAAAAGTATGCATAATGGGTACTCATTGGATGTGGAATTTAGTTATGCATCCAAATATTGTCTATACTTACAATTTGAGTAAACCTATAAGGAGATAAGCCAAAAATACAATTAAAAACATAGTTCTTCTTTTTCGTTCAAAATTCATAACTATTATTTTATTACTTTTCATTAGGAGGCCAATTTTATGCTAAAATTTCCTCTAATGTTTGTTTTCATGGCACTCTGGTTTTGCGAGTCCCAATGTATAATATGATACATGTAGTGATTGAAAGTGAATGAAGAATGAGCATGGCTAATTACATGTATGACAACTTCCAAAGCTCATCATCTCCAAAGTCCTATTAAAGTTATTTTGTTATTATTTTATTCTTTGTTACTTTAGTACACAGTCATTTTGGTATTTATATATGTAGTTATGTATGTATGTATGAATTTTAGCAATATATGTGTGTGTGTGTGTGTACAACAATATGCTAAAAATACCTCAGGAACTTCATGATAAACATATGGTATTCTGTAATATTTTATTCATCATAAAAACCACATTTATACAAACAAAATAAGAGAGATACAATTATATATCCACAGCTAAAAAAATGGGAAACAACTAATCAATGTTCTAAATAGGACAATATTATGTATATACAAAGCTGAAAGTTTTAGTTAACATTTCCCCCCTTAATCTGAAGGGACATCTGAAATGCCATGTAAATATCTAAATTTTTCAAACTTTTCACATCCTAATGCTTTGGTAAAAATATCTACAATTTTTTCTGAAGTAGTACAATGTGTTGAATGAAATGATATTTTTTGTTGATATGTTTGGCTCGATCATGAAATTTTATATTCTTGGCCAATTGAATTGCAAAATAATTGTCAATTAATAGATAAGTTGAAGTCTTTTGATTCTCTTGCGGAGCCAAATGATTTCTTTTGTAGCTTGAGATGCTGCTATATTCAGCTTCAGTGGTAGAATCAACGAAAACATATCTTTTTTGTGATCTCCAACTAATAGCTACTGATCCAAGATTCATCAAATAACCAGAAGTTGAAACTCCATGCTCCTTATCACCATCAAAGTATGAACATAAATAATGAATAAAGTGGAAGTCTAAAACTTTGGAATATTTGATGACATATGTTTGATTTCCTTTTAGATATTTAAGTATTCCTTTTTATACTTCTCAATCAATTTCACAAGGTTGTTGCATAAATTAGGAATGTATTCCTACAAAAAAAATTTATGTGAGGATGAGTGGTTAAGAGATAAATCAAACTTCGAACAAGTTTCCTATAATTTGTTGGATCTCCAAATGGTTTGCCTTCTTCTGAAGTAAGTTTCATCAACATGATCACAATCCATCATTCCATATTTTTTCAATAATTTTCCAACATATTTCCTCAAAGAGATAAAAATATGTTTAGGTTTTTTATCAACTTAAATTCCAAGTAAATAATGAAGTAATCCTAAATTTTTCATATAAAAACCTTTTGATATTCTTTCTTAACCGATGATATGTACTCGTCATTGTTCCCTATAATCATTAAATCATCAACATAGACAACTAGATATTGAATTTATCTTCCAATATTTAAAACCAAAAGAGTTGCATCATCTAGGTCAAAATTCTTATATTCAACTTAAGAATATGTTATGTTAGTTTCGCATACCATGCAATGTGTTTCTTGTTCCAAATCATACACAGATGTTATCAATTTGCATACCTTTTGTTCTTTATCTTTGACAAAAAAACCTTCTGGTTGAAGCATGTAAACATCTTCCTTTAGATGTCCATTTAAAAATGTTGTTTTTACATCCATATGATGAATTTTCCATCCTTTCCATGTTAAAATAGAAAACAAGGTTCTAATAATGTCCCATTTAGTTGTAAGAGAAAATGTCTCTATATAGTCAACAACCTATTTTTGTGGATATCCCTTTGCTACAAGCCTTTCCTTGTGCTTATCAAGTGAACCATTAGCTTTATACTTAGTTTTATAAACTCATTTGCAACCATTGGGTTTGATGCAATCAAGAGAATCTACGAGCCTCCAAGTTATATTATTTATGAGGGAATCATACTACCTATGCATTGCATCTTTCCATTCATCAGAAGTAGCAGCTTCCTCAAAAAAAATTCGGTCACAATCAATAGAAAATTTATATTCACAATAATTAGAATAGTTACCTAAAGAACTCCCTATCTCAAACTCATCATATTTTCTTGGAAATGTTATGATACAAGCCAGTATCCTTAGTGGTAGTTCGTCTTGTGGAGGAATTTTCTTATCTTGTGAAGATAACTCTTCTGGAATGCAATTACTTTCTATCCCTGCATGTAAGCATCAAACTAAATCGACAATGAAAAATTAATTTCAAGTCATCCACGGCACAAAACTTGTTATTCTTTAACTGGTGGGGTGGTCCTATAAGAAGCATAATTTTCAAAGGAAAACAATGGTCAATATGACCCCTTAACATATGACAGTGATATAGGGAAAAAGGATTTTCATATGTTAACGAGATGAGTAGTCCCGTAGGTGGTTTTTTTAATGTCATATGGAAAATGCAGAATCAATTCGAGCGCACCTCCCCGATTTAAAATAATTCCACAAGTGTTGTCATGGGTGGTTTCCAAAACCACCATCCACCCATACTCAACAAGACATGTGGTCCCACACACGAACTTTTCCATGTACCCACATGTAAACTCCACTAAGTCGACACCAACTGTGCTAGATCGGATCACTGGCTTTGTAACCCGCCCACCTCACGTTGTCCACCTCGACCAGAGTAGGACCTTGTCCGCATCAATGGAGTTTGAACCAAGCACAAAATGAGGAAAAATTACTTACGTGCTTTCTAAATATTCTGCTCTAAGACCATTACTAAAAAAGCCTCGAGAACTTCATGAAAAACTGATGGTATTTTGTGATATATTATTCATCAGAAAAATGGTATTTATACAAACAAAATAAGAGTGAGACAATTATATCTCCATAACTAGAAATATGAGAAACAACTAATCAATGCCCTAACTATTACCATCATGTCTATGTACAAATCTCAAAGGATTGGTTAACATAATATATATCATTTGAAAAATTGATCACTACTTTAATTAATCAAATAACGTTACATATAAATACATGTCATGTTGACTCAAGATAGGTAGAATATATTGGATGCACAATCACTTGGTTGAGTGAATATATAAACCTCACACCAATTTAGGAAACGTATAGATCTAAATAACTCCAAAGGAACATGAAGATACTCCTTTACATAGAAAGAATCAAAATTGAGACAAGTAGGGATTATATTTTCGAAGTCGTCCCCTTAATGACTAATTGTCTCAATATCAATATGAAAATTATAGTTACGGTCATGGTGTTTACAAACATGATAAAAATAATATTTCTACATCAATATAAAAAAACAAACGTCTACCATAATGCATGGGTACCAACCGCTGCAACCACCAGTCTACTATGATGTCCATCGTGTACATGGTTATGTCAACCATTATCTACATACATGTACTTGTACCTGCAAATCCCCTTCCATCATCATCATCATGGGTTTTCTTAGACTGCTAATAACCATGCTATGGTTTTTATCAAATTAGTGTAATCCATGCACTGGGTTTGGTCAGTTGACCCTAAACCATGCTACAGGAATAATTGCCCACTTCACTCTTACAAGTGGTTTATGGCTTACTATAAACCTGCACTATGCTCTCATAAGTGGTTTTTGGCTTACCAAAAACCTTCACTTACAAAGTGGTTTTAATATTACCATGAACTTCATAGGGGTACAGATATCTTACAAGGCTTACAACACAACTTCAATTAAATTATACTACATAATTTCACATCATTAACCTTCGTATTTATACATGTGTGGCTTACATAGCAACATGTTCATGATTTTTCTTTCATCCATATACATTTACAAACATTTTTCCACCATCCAATCTTAGCTTCTTCTATAACCATTTTCATTTTCATTGTTTCCAGAAGACATATTTGATTTAAGTTTTCTTCATGCATTTATAATCTAAGGTTGTCAATAATTCCTGCAAATAAAATGTTTTCATTTTTGAAATGGCCGGTTCCAACATAGACTCAAACTCCTGACAATTATTGAGCAAACTAAATGTTACAACAAAAAATAAATCAATTCTTTACACCATATTTACATTGCAGACATGAGACCTCTTAAAAAAAATTGAATCCATGGATTTATAAACACCAATCATGACTTGAATGTGGAGCATATGCCTATCATGGAATTGACCTTAGCGGGAATGATGTGTTTCATCTATAGATACATTGTTGGCACCTTCTAAATTCATTGGGTGCAGTTCATGGATTCTATATTGCAAGATCCCAGAGTGATTAATTGTCATCAAAACCTTGGTTATTATTAGCATCATGTGAAAAACTCGGGTGTGGGTACATATCTTCCACAACGTGTGGCAGGTTTGATGTTTTTCCTTTACTATTGTGTTAATCTCTCTAACTTCAATCCCAATGAATTTGTGCTTCATGATGCCAACAATGCTAAATGATGTATTTCCCACTGTTGACAAGCCTCCAATGTGGCCACACGTAGGTTCCACCGCACCTCACGATTTGAGGTCAATGAACCGACAACAGTACCAACAAAAAAAAAAATAAACATCATAGGTCCATATCTTTTTGGTAGCCACATATCTTAACAACTAATGAATTAATGACGATAATTTCCAAAATGGATTTCATAAAATCTCTATAACAACACTTCTATGGCCTTCATGCAAAAACAACACCTTTTCACTACCGTGGCTAATATCACAGTGTGCATTGACTGCCATAGTTGAATATCAAGCTATAGAATATTGTAAAATTACTAGAGCACAACTATAAATCTAGCTTAAGAGTAATTTCACAAACTTGCGAGAATTGAAAAATAAAAAATGGAATTGAGAATGAATTGTATTCATCAATATTAGTTTGAAAATAAATACATAAAGAAACTAAGTTAAGCTTAGTTCTACATGCAATAACTATGGATATTAAAGCTAACTGAAGCTATGTGTGCTTTATGCTATGTTAGCGTGCACATGCAGCACATTCAAGCACCAGAGTTAACTAACTAATGCGAGGTGTGCATCACATGCAATAAATAGAGTTGAACTAAAGCTAATTAAGGCTAACTATGTGCATGTACACCAACACCCCCCCTTAAGCATAACTTAGGTGAGTGTGATGCAAAATGAATGAGTCCCAACAACAAGGCCATTTTAGGTACCCATATACAATGCATGAAAAGAGGAAAGAGGGAAAACCCAATGGGAATAAAAACCTCCCCTCAAAATATAATGCAAAAAGTAGAGAAAAGAAAATTTCTAGGCAGTCGTGTCCTTCACCCCGAGATGATCTTGCAGAAATAAAAGCTTCTACTCCGTGAAAGTCTTGGTGAATATATCAACAGTATTCTCGGAACTTGGAAAATACCAAAGATCGATGATCCCATCATGGATCTGGAGGAATAAGTGTTATTTTTTGAAGTAGAGGTATCAATCCTCCATGTTTGGATCGAGGACTGAATTTCCCTATACATGGTTGCATGCCAATATCGATTCCCTACCACTTCTACATGCATTTTACAATTAGATTCATGTACCCTATATGCATGCATGGCTTTAGAGATGCCTTTTTGGATGCATACATTCACATACATGGTGTTATAAATGCCTTCTTAGAAGCATGCATGGGCATGCATGGCTCTTCGACTGAGAGTGCATGTGGGGCATAGTTAAATTCATACCTCGTTAGATCTACATCATCAACATAATAAATAGTAAAGGAATCAAAGTCCTCTTTTATGCTTTTGAAAGTAGTTTCCTCATCACTAAAAAAGGAAAATATTTACTCATGTGCGATGTCTTTGTTATTGGACAAGATCAAATTCTCATATACAATAGGTTCATTAAGACTAGAAGAAGCAAATTCTTCTTGTTCAACATGGTCTTGAGAATATTGCTCCACATTACTGGAGTATTCACCACTTTCATGACTGCTATAATAACTCGATCTCTTTGCCTCCAAATCATGTTCTTGTAGATCATTTTCATCACTGTATAATCCTTTCAATGTAGTTCATATGTCATGTGGTGATTCAATATTTCTGATCTCATAAAGAATATCGTGAGACGCACATAAACACAATCTTCCATAAGCCATGTCACATCTGTTAAGCCAATCTGACTTCTCATCCTCTGACATTGGTTTTGTCTCAATTTCCATGACTATTTGGTACAAGCCTTTGCTCCTAAGATGAAGCAAAATCATTGGCTTCCATTCATAATAATTGTATGGAGTCAGAATAGTAGAAGTTGGGAATGTCATTCTCTCACTTTGTGGTTGTAAAACCAATTGCGAAAATTCTTTAATATTCTGATCCCCAAATCAAATCGCTCAATAATTTCCAATGATCTGATTTTCAAACCTGCAAAAAATTGTTCGTGGAAATTCTCCAAGCTCCTATAGCTATGATACCATGTAAATTTATTACAATAGAAACACGGATCTAGCTGAAGAGTAATTGCACAAAGTTGCGAGAATTGAAAAAGAAAAATTGAAATAGAAAATGAATTTGATTCATCAATATTAGTTTGAGAATCGATACACAAAGCAACTAAGTTAAGCTTAGTTGTACATGAAATAATTATGGATAATTAAAGCTAACTGAGGCTAAGGGTGTTTTATGTTCTGTTAATGTACACATGCACTACATGCAAGCACTAGAGTTAACTAACCAAAGCCAAGTGCACATCGCATATAAGCACTCGAGTTAACTAGCTAAAGACAAATGCACATCACATGGAATAACTACATTTTAACTAAAGCTAATTGAAAGTAACTATGTGCACACAAACAAATATAGTCCTCAATATACTTCAACAAGAATTTCCTTATTCAGTGACGCTTTGTTATTTCAATTGGACAGTTCACTTTTCGCTATCACCACGGATCTTCAGAGATGTAGGGTGTCCATGATAGCATATGAATTTGTTTCCCTTTTTTTTTAACAGAAGCTCCCTATTGTTCACTTCTATTTAGACCATAAAACAATCTGTTGGAAATGACAAATGTGGATTCTATAACATTCTGGTCTACGTTGAGTTCTTTCCCATTTAATGTTACAATTCCGCCTAGCAGCTTCGGTGTATGCTATTACCCAAATCTTCGATCTCCAAGAGGTTGGGGTATCGTACCATCCGCCTGTTATTCGGAGTTGCAAGCTGGGAAAAATGATCTAATATTCGCCTCAGCCGCAAGAATTGGATGGGCAAATCATTAACACAAATAACCATAAATCTCACAGTAACAACTTATGCAATTGTGGAAGCATCAAGAGGCTCAAGGGGAGTCGTTAAAGCACCTGGTGGTTGTCCATTGTTTACGCCATGGCAGAGCTTTTCCTACAGCGATGGTTGCCTACTGCATAACCCGAGTTAGTGGAATCGCCTAAGTTTTTTCTAGCTTTTTTTAAGATCCAATGGAATGGAACCACCATGGAATCCTTGAGATTCATCGTAGATCTGTTGAAATCCTTATTCATTCGCATCTAAAACAATGAAGGATGACAAAGAAGAATTATTTTACTGCGTAGGCAGTAGAAAACCAGTAATTAGTTAAATAATGTTAGATATAAATACAGGTAATTTGTGTCAAGATAAGTAGACTATCTTGGACACATAATCACTTGGTTGAGAGAATATCTCAACAACACTGATATAGAAAACTTATAAATCTAAAGAACTCTTAAGGAATATGAACAAACTCCTTTACATAGAAAGAATTACAACTGAGACAAGTAGGGATTGTATTTTTCAAGTATATCTATATTGATTTATCTCAATTTCAGTGACAAATAGAAAGGAATATTTGATCAAAGAATGATTTGATCACATTCAATACTTATAAGTCCTTTTTCCTGGAGAATATAATAATGAAACATGAAATCAAAGCATAATCCTATAACATGATATTAAAAGATCCACAACATTCATTTGTTATAAATTTAATCTTTTAATTTTTTAAAAATTTAGATACTATGTATTCAATCTTGTTAATAGTGTATATTTTATAATTCCAATCAATGCTAAAATATATATTTTATATTGAAATCCAATAATCCTAACATACATCATATTAATTAATATACTTTGAGTTTTTATTGAATAATTTTATTTTGTTTATGATATTATATATTATATATGTCATCAAATATCTTTAATCATATCTGATATATAATAATAAGATTATATATCTTATAAGATTTCCTTAATCATATTTCATATATAAAAATGTTATGGATATTTTACTATGACTGGCCTGTGTTCGCTTCAATTTCAAACAAACACTCAATAAATTATTTTTGTGTTATGATCATTCGTTATTTTCTTATTTTTAATGACGGGAAACATAAAAGGAAAGAAATAAAATTCTAACTGGTAGAAGAATCCAAATTCCAACGATCAGCCAGTGCGTATTACTGGCCTTTTACTGGCTTTAGCACTAAGCGTGCAGTTATTGCAGTCTTAGGCTTAACAGTCCTTCAACATCCTGACTGAAGGTTGTTATTGTACATGCGAGAGTGCCAGTTGAGCCCTCTGAATAAAAGATCCTTGTATTCACATTGGAATTGGGCTATGACGACCAAGGAAAATCCTCCTCTGAATTAAATATCCTTGTATCCACATTGGCATTGGGCTGTGACGACGAAGGCAAATCAGCTTTTGAAGATGCAGAATTGACATCACGTTTAATATGCAATAAATGAACATAAATGCATGGTCATTAATCTTGGAAGTCTGTTGGGTTAAAACTGTTTAACAAAACCCACCTTTGTACAATTATACGCCACATAAATGTATCTGTGGCTCTCGTTAGGTTAATAAAAAAAATATGTATATTGAGCACAACAAGATACGTTTACCATTTCTCAAGGATAGCGACATTTGCCATTTAGAATACATAGAGCATCTGTAGGACAGAATCATATTTTTCTGCCTGGACTGTTCGAATGTTCACTATCATTTTCAAGATGTAACATTGAGAGAAAATTCAGCGTGGATCTAAAGGAATCTAATGTTGGCCGGTTCCCATCTTATTGTTTCGAGAGTTAGATGGAGTACATAACACAGTTTCCATCAAGCACTCTGCTTTTACAAGCACAGGAAGAAACCTTCGCTCTCACGGCCTGTAAACAAGATGGAGCCAATACAAAGGACGACCAGAACAGCGAAAGAGATAAATCACGGGGCTTTTCGCCTGTATTAGTTACAAAAATAAAATTCAGTCAATTCCACCACGGTGGAATCGCTCTGGATCGACTCTGGATCAGAGTTATCCAATATCCACATCAAATGTTCGAACAACACCACCTCGTAGGCAACTGAGAAGCCACCTCTGAATTTATAGAAACTGTCCCCTTTTTTTCAATAGAAATTATTATTATCAAATAATTAAGTTACTAAAGTTAAATTTATATAGATTAAATGTTAAAAGTATATTAAATTTAAAAAAAAATTATATACTTTAAAATATATATGAAATAGCGAAGTCTCAATAGCATAATTGGTTGAGGCTAAGGGTATCCAGGATGAAATGATTATTGGGCCTGTGTTAGAGGGAGGAGGCAAATTAAAGTTGGAGGAATTAGAAATATAAAAGAGAGCAATCACATACAACACGGTCAAGGCTAGAGGTATTAGAAATATAAAAGAGATCACTTACACACAATATGAAATTATCAGTTTATTTTATTGATCACAACAATTACATAATACATTATACTTCTAAATCAGAGAACTCATATCCACTAGAAATATAAAGGACAGCACTTACACACAACATTAAACCACCCACTTATTTTATTGATCACAAAAATTACATAATACATGATACTTCTAATTCTCAAAACTCATATCCACTCTGAAATGTCACATTTTATGCTCTTTTATTCACCACACTTTGGAACTTCTCACTTGATCCATTTAAGACATAACCATTTTAGACCAACTTTGACTACTTTCCATGCCATATTGAACTATCTTATGGAACTTCGATGAATCCACGACCCTCCAAAGCCTTCATCTAGTAAACTGCCACGAATCCACTACCGTCCAAATCCTTCATCAGTTATAGAGGATAGAATTATAGGTAAATGTCTTCAAGGACAATTCTAATACTTGACCTTGTATGAAATAACCTTGCAAGATGTGTCACGCTAGAGTCAAGAATGCTACCCCACCACTGCTGGTCACATTAGTCTATTGAGTAGTTTGTTCTTTCTTTGGGGTTCTTCATTTTTTTATCACACCAAAATAATTTTACAACAAATTAAAACACAAGCACCAACATTATCTCTCACTCACTCCATTTTTTATTTTTTTATTTTTTATTATTGTTATTGTTATGATTTTAACACAATACCCAAACATATTTTTACATAAATGAAATTCAATACTTTTTCACATCTAAGGGGCTTTCCTGTAAAGAAGTCAAACAAGAACATGCTCTAATACCATATTAGAAATATAAAAGAGAGAAATTATACACAACATAAAACTACTCATTTATTTATTGATCACAACAATTACATATATAGAAATATATGATACTTCTAAATTTAACATTAATAAATCTAAATTACTAAAAATAAGTAATATATAATACTTCTAAATTTAACACTAATAAATCTAAATTTCAAAAAGAAAAAATAATATAAGTAATAAGAGAACTCACACAATTACAGTTCACAACCACTTGAAATCATGATAGCATTACTTTCAATAAAAGAAACACAAACAACTTAACTTAAAACTCCAACGATATCGATATCATAAAATTACATATCGGACTAGAGTTTTAAATACCCAATAATAAACCACAAGATCGAACCTAAAGAAACATGTTTGATGTTAGGATATATAATCTGCAATGCAAAACAACATAATTGATTACTATAAAGAAATATAGTAATTTAGCTAATGTTAACCGCTGACATTAACGACAATGAAAGTCATACAGAATGACTTCACACATATTGGTAGGTTATTTTACTGGTTTGAAGGAGTGTTATAGGATCTGTTTTGTAAAGTTTTGATTGTAACAAAGTCTTTGTTTAATTATTGTTTTTTTTTTTTAAATTTAAAGTGGGCTTTTAAACATATCTATATGTATATAATTAATGTAAAAGATTTAGTAGATAGAATAATTTGAAATGAATTCTTAGATATATTTTTTTACTCCAGTAATTATTTGAATATGTAGAAGAACGGTTGCGGCATCTCTCGTTTTACTATGGACTATCAGAAAAAATAATCATAGTGTTTCCTTTTTGAGATTATAATAATCTTAGCGATGGCAGACTAATCAGTAATAGCAAAATAGTTTTGTCGTCATCCTCGTTTGTTCAGACTAGCGAACGTCCAAGCTATATGCCTCCCTTCTATTGGATTCCAGAATTTTGGTGAACTGTTACAAATGCAGCGCCATTAATTTTACAAACTACAAGCTTTAGATTCCCTTAGGCAGGCCCTGATTTTTTTTTCTTTTATATTATTTCTTCTTCTTATTATAAAAAAATAATACTATTGGCTAATTTTATCATTATTATTTTTCTTTGTTTTCCATAATCGAGTGAGCTTGGATTCGCTACCATAAATGACAGTTGACCATTCACAGAGCCTAATAAGTTTCGTATTAGGATAAAAAAAAACCTAATAAGGTTCTAAAATGCAGACTATATTAAAAGCCTTGCGGATTTTCTCGTTGAATTTTTTAAAATTATCAAAATAATTTTACCGTGTTTGAAATTTTATTTTTATTGGTGTAAAATTTTACTTTTTTTATTTTTTATTGCTGTAAAATTTTATTTTATTTATTTTTAATTTTATTGTTTTAAAATAGGATTGGTAAATATTTGAAATTAAGAAAAAATTAATTTAATAAATTACCATTCTGTTTATAAGTGTTTTGACATTGACACGGTTATACCTAACATGGCAATCGCTCTCCCAAGTCCTTTGTCAAAGTGGGGACAAGGGCAATAATATTATTTCTAATGTTATTTTATGTTATTTTATTCAACAATTTTTGAAAGTGGTATTGGGCTTTACTCATGGTAGTATTTGTGGAGTTCTTTTTAGAGTTTGATATCTAATGAGACAATGTAATATCAGTGAGATGTATGCTATCAATATTTAAGATTTTTAAGATTTAAGTGAGATGTAGGCAACTAATATTTATGGTGTTATTGAATCGTTAATGAGCTGGATTGTATATATCAATTTTAATTATTTGACTATTAAATTTAAAAATATATATATATTTTATCTCTTTAATACATAATATATCTTTCTGTGACGTCTTAGATAAAAATACATATTCTTAACAATTAAACTCATTCAAAACATAATATATTTACTTAAATCATAGAACAACTTTTATTAATAAATCAATAACACAAAAAATGTTGGTTACCTTGCTTTAAAAGAGTTAACTTCCTTGGGGATTCATAAGTCAGTCGATTTTAACTATATCCTTTGATTTTAGTAATAAAATTAATCTATAGTGATCCATAATTTCTTTTAAAATCCAAGGCACTCAGAGATTTATATCTATTTTGTATATACCACTTCCTTGGCATTCATAACTCCGTCGATTTTGACTGTGGGCTTTGATTTTAGTAATAAAATGAGTCTATACTGATCCATAATTTCTTTTAAAATCTAGGGCACTGACAGATTTATATCTATTCGTATATACCACTGATCACCGAGAATCATGTTGAATATAGTGAAATAATAGATCAGTCCATTCTTTGTGATTGAAATCAATGTTATTGTACTGAGTTTTAAAATTCTTTACGGTAATATTCAATAGCAAGGGCATAAAAGCGAATTTAAGTGCCAATTCGCATGCAATTATAGTTCTCCATAGAATTGACTCAATCGAGGATACAGACTATGCGCCTACAAACTGTTAGAAATTTTTAAAAAGTAGGTACACAAAGTTGTGGAAATGATTTGAAATAAGACAGCAAATTTCCGCAAGATTATATATTGTTGTAGAATTCATTTAATCCATACCATATAGTTGTGGAAATCAAATTATGTGAGTTTTTCTTTAATACAAAGTGGAGGACATTAAAATAGCAACTATAGAGAAGAGTAAATATAGTAAAACCGAGTGTTGCAGTAAAAACAAAACTTTATATTCCCATCAAAATCTCCTTCTTGTCTTTCCAGACTTACATCATTTTCATTTTCTGAACATTACAAAAATTGAGTGAAATAAACAACATTTTATAATTATCTATTTGTCCATACACATTTACTAAACATTCATTAAATTCTATTTGACTTTGATTATTTAATTCAGTTGAGAAATAGATTATGTACTTGTTCTTATCTGCAAGCACACACAATGGGCAACCTGCAAAACATTAACTGAAATATAGCTTCTACGAATTCATTTACTACGAAGATTGACATTAATTTCCAGCACAAAAGAATATATATAAACGTTGTTTCACTTTAAAGTCAACCCTAATTAAAGAGATGAAAAGTCAACCCTAATTAAAGAGATGAAAAGAAAGATAGCGATCTATCAGATAGTATCTCTATGCTTTCAATTCTATCCATGGCATATCTATTGATCTATTTTAATTTACTTTGTTTGAAATAGAGTTTAAGTTCTTATTCCTTTAGAGCGAATGAGTTTTATAGCTTCTTCTGCCCATGCATAGCAGTGCTTTCAATTCTATACATAAAATATCTATTCATCTATTTTAATTTACTTCATTCGAAATAGAGTTTAATTCTTTTATAAGGAATGAATTTTATAGCTTCTTCTTCCCCAGGCATAGCTGTCACGCTCTCAACTCTATTCAAGAGTTTTGTTTGCTCTCAACCTTTTTGGACCAGAAAACAATTTTTTGGTTCGCTCGTTTCTTTGAAGATTCATTAGATCAAGCATCACAATGACGACGAAGTGCTTCGAAGTATATTATTCCAAGAGGTGGTATTGCAACTGTGAGTAAGTCAGTCTACTTGCCATCTTATGTTTTTCGTTGTATTGATCTTACATACAGCATGTCTGTTCACATTGTTTTTGTTTGGGGTTATTTTACATGTGGTCGATATTTATGCACTGTTAAAATTTTTTGGTATAGTTATCAAGTTTGAATTAGTATTAAGATTTCATATTAGTGTGAAAAAAAAAAAAATAGTTGTCTTTAGTGTAATTTTTAAAAAGTTTTTCTATTTAATTTGTATTAAATTTGGAAAATAATTCATTGAAATCACAAATTTAATAGATAAACTATGCACAATCAAAATGCCTTAAGAATTTTTCATGGTACTGAATTTATATATGTAATCCAAAAACCAGTTTAAAAAATGCAAATCATGATTTCACTTAAAACTTTTAGTCATAAATCCATATATGTAGTCCAAAAACCAATGTAAAAAATGCAAATCATGGTTTCACCTCAAAATTTTCCTCCCAATTCCGATCACAATATCTAGTGGAAACTCCAAAAAACCTCATTAAAGACAACCCCCCTTACATACTATGCATTTTAAGGACTCATAGATTTTCTCAACTTTTTTCTAATTCATTTTAAAATTTAAAATTTGAATATTTTTTAATAACTCCACATAATATATCTATCTTAAAATTATAATTCAAAAAGAAAATTATCTCATCTTGGCTCTTTATTTTTTCTTCAAAATTCAAAACTTAAATTGAACATGATTACTTAATTCCAAAACATATTTGTCCAAAATTCTTACCTAATAAATAAATACATATTATATATATATATATATATATATATATAAACATAATTTAATAAATAAAAATAGGGTAGAAAATAAATCTTAATCCACATTATGTTTTTCTACTTTCTTGCCTTTTTAGATAAAAACTCAAAAGTAAAATTAAAATATAGAAATTTGACTGTTTCACAAATATTTTTAATTTTGTATTTCATTTCCTTTTCCAGTATCGACAGTTGTCTTCACCCAACTGATAGCCTTATGAGAGTGAATCATGATAAAATCTATGGCCGCTTGTTGGAGTAATCACCGCATCTCTATGGAATGTGTAATTCTCACCCCGAGGATCCTAGTTACCGGTTTGGAAGTTTACCAACACCTGCAAGTTTTGGTGTAACGACAAACCTCTTCATGTTATTAGAGCCTGGACCAAGGCTTGAGGGGGGTGTTGGAGTAATCACCGCACCTCTATGGAATCGATAATTCCCACCCTGAGGATTCTCATTACCGGTTTGGAAGTTTACCAACACCTATGGGTTCTGGTGTAACGACAAACCTTTACATGGTATCAAATCTTGGACCTAGGTTCGATTCCTCTGAGCCGCATTTGAGCAGGGGTGTTAATTCCCCAGAGATGCATTTGAGGGGGTGTTGGAGTAATCACCGCACCTCTATGGACTCTGTAATTCCCACCCTGGGGATCCTAGTTACCAGTTTGGAAGTTTACCAAAACCTACGTCTTTTGGTGTAACAACAAACCTCTGCATGGTATCAAAGCCTGTACCCAAGTTCGATTCCCCAGAGTTGCATTTGAGAGGGTGTTGATTCGTCTGAGCTGTGTCTGAGGGGGGGTGTTAGAGTAATCACCGCACCTCTATGGAATCTGTAATTCCCACCATGAGAATCCTAGTTACCGGTTTGGAAGTTTACCAACACCTGTAGGTTTTGATGTAATGACAAACCTCTTCAGTATAGATCTAGTTGAAGAATAATTGCACAAACTTGCCAAGTTGAAAAAGAAAAACAATTAGAATTGAGAATGAAATTAATTCATCAATATTAGTTTTTGGAATCAATACATAAAAGCAAGTGAGTTAAGCTGACTTGTACATGAAATAACTATGGATATTTAAAGCTAACTTAAGATAAGTGCGATTTATGTTTTGTTAATTTTCACATGCACCACATGTAAGTGCTATAGTTAACTAACTAAAACCAAGTGCACACCACATATAAGCACTTGAGTTAACTAGCTAAAGACAAGTGCACATTGCATGCAATCTCTATTGTTGAACTAAAGGTAATTAAGGCTAACTATGTGCATGTAAAGAACTAGAGTTAAGTAGCTAAAAACAAGTGCACATCACATGTAGTATCTAGATTTGAACTAAATCTAATCCATGTGCATGTGCACCAACACCCCCCCTTAAGCGTAACTTAGGTGAGTGTGATACAAAATGAAAGAGTCTCGGCCACACAGCTATTTTAGGTACCCATATATAATGCATGAAAATAGAAATAAGGAAAACACAGTGGGAAGAGAAAACCCCCCTCAAAATATAATGCAAAAGTAGAGAAAAGGAAACTACTGGGCAGTCGTGTCCTTCACCCTGAGATGATCTCATAGGAATCAAAACTTCTGCTTAGTGCAAGTCTCGGTGAAGATATCAACAGTCTGCTTGGAACTAGGACATTACTGAAGATCATTAATCCCATCATGAATGAGTTCTCTAATGAAGTGCATGTGGATCTCGATGTGTTTGGTCTTCTGTCACTGCATTGGATCTGTGCAAAACTTTAACGTACTTTGATTATCACACCAGAGGATAGTTGAACGATGGAAGTTGATCCCAAGCGTAGATAAGAAATTTTGTAGCCAAATGGCCTGAATAGTGGCATTGACTTCTCATCTACACTCGGCCTCTGCTGATGATAAAGAAATGGCAGTATGCTTCTTGCTTGACCAATAAATTGGGTCGGACCCCAAACTAAGTACATAACTGGAGGTGGACATGCGATCAATGTTGTCGCCAAACCAATCTGAATCTATGAACCCAATGAGATCAAAATAACAATTGGCTGCATAATGGATCCCATAGGTGATTGTACCCTAGACATATCAAAGGATGTGCTTTGTAGTTTTCCAGTGTAGCTCATGCGGCTCCTACATGTATCTGGAAACTACTCCTATGGAAATTGAGAGATCAGGATGGGAGTCAGTGAGATAAATAAGACTTCCCACAAGCTGAAGGTACAATAGGAAATCAGGTAATGGTGTGTATTTTCCATTCTCTAGCTTTATCCCTAATAAGGAAGGTGTGGCTACTGCCTTGCAGTTAGTGATGTGAAATCATGCCAAAATATCTCTAGTATACTTTGGTTGAGAAACGGTAATCCCAAAACCACTCTGATTAATCTCTAGTCCAAGGAAGAAATTTAGAAACTCCATGTATGTCATAGAAAACCACTTATGCAATGCAATTTTAATCTTAGTAATGAGAAAATTTGAACTACATGTTATCAAAAGATCATCTATGTAGATTACTATGATCAACAAGGAGTAAATTTTTTTCAAAAAATAAACATTGGAATCAGATTTGCAACGTACAAAATTTTGAGATAAAAAATAAGAATCCATCTTTGCATGCCATGCTCTACGTTCATGCTTGAGGCCATAGAGAGACTTCTTTAGTTTGCATACTAGAGATGAATTGTGCATGCATCCCTATGGTTGTTCCATGAATATTTCCTCCTCAAGATCACTGTGAAGAAAGACATTCTTCAAATCCATATGATGCACCTCCCATCCTCTTGCTACTGAAATGGAGAGAGCTAGCTAAATGGAATCCATTTTTTCCACTGGACCAAAAGTCTCATCATAGTCAAAACCATGTACCTGGTGAAAAAAAATTGCAATCAACCGTGCCTTATATCAACTAAATTTTCCATTTGTTGCTTTCTTGGTCTCATAAACCCACTTTCACCTCACAATTTTATGATTGGAAGGTAGTGGAACCAAATCCAAAGTATGGTTCTCAATAAGAGAGTTATATTCCTCATCCATTGCTGCTTACCATTCATGATGCCCAGTTTCTTCTTTGTAAGTCTGTGGATCAAATGCATGCATCATATAAGCATGCATGGGCCCTCATGGCTCCATATCTAAGAGTTCTTATGGATCTGCCTGAAACTGAACTATAGAGGCGAGATCATCAAGGAGATCATTCATGCTACACCATTTTTGAGTTGAAGGTGGTCAAGAATATTCCGAGAAACATAAGGAAGTATGATCTCAATGTTAAACAACTGGTGGTCCAAAAGGTTTCATAGGCAAAGGCTCATATTCATCAGAATTCTGATCTGAAGTTTCATCTGCATACTCATCAATGAGTGGTGATGGAAACTTGGCAACAAGTTCATGTGCTAGTGCATGAAAAATATCTTCGTCAAACTTTACATTCCTTTCAATAAATAGCTCTTCAGTATTGATATCAAGCAATGTGTACCCTTTTGACTTCATCAGAATATCCAACAAACATGCATGCTTTACTTTCAGGCTCCAAAGCCTTTCTCTTCTTTATAAGAATGTGGGGCCATGATTGAGATCCGAAAATGCAGAAATGAATGACTTCAGGTTGCATGCCAGTCTAAGACTCAAAAGGTGTTTTCCAGTAACACATTTATGAGGAGATTTGTTCTGGATGTATTAAGCACAATTTTTAGCTTCAACCCACAATTTTAACGAAAGAGATCTTATATGCAACAGGAAATTGGCCATCTCTTTCAAAGATTGATTCTCCCTTTTGGCCACCCAATTTTACTGTGGAGTGTAAGGAACTTTATCTTGCAACTGTATGCCTCCTTCATTACAAAGATTCTTGATATCTTTGTTGACATATTCCTTCCCATTATTTGTGTGGAGAATCTTGATACATTTTCGAGATCGATTTTTTGCATGAACTTTCAAATTTTTTAAATGTTGAAAAAATTCAAACTTGAGTTTCAACAACTAAACCCAAGCGAATCTCGTGTAATCATGTTTAAATGAAAAAAAATATCTTGCCTTTCTCATTGAAAGCACTGGAAATGGACCCATGAGATCACTATGTACAAGTTCCAAAGGTGAAGAGGCTCTCCATGCATGCCCCTTCTTGAACTTGTCTTGTGGATTCTTTCCAAGAGCACATCCATTACAAACACCATTTGAAAATTCAATGGCCAACAATCCTTGGACCATCCCTTGGTTACTAAGTTGTTGCATCTATTTGAAATTCAAGTGCCCAAATATATCGTTCCAAATCCTACATTATTCATTTGCATGTGTAAGTAGAAAAATAGAACTTGATTGAGGAAAAAAAATCAGAAAATGTATACAGACGAGATTTATAATTTACCTTTCCATATGAAATATTAAAGTTGGTTTGCATGTTATAAATCCTCACGGAATCTGGGGTAAATTCCACTCTCCTTTCGTTCCTGTGTGTTTCATATGATACACTGAAAGAAGATTCATAGAAAGCCTTGGAATATCCAAGATATTCTCAAAAATTCCATCTTCGAATCGCACTCTTCCTTGTCTAGTTGCTTCAACTACAAAATTTTCCCCCATAATAATAGGAGGTCTTGAGTATGCATGTTGAGAAGAAAATGATTCCTTTGAAAAATCCATATGATGTGAAGCTCCTCAATCAATGCTCCATTCTTGCAATGTAGAATGAAGAGCAATTTAAGCATGCCCATTACCCCTTGTTTCTGATGATTTTTCCCCTGTCTTCTTCTTGGCACTTTATGGAATGTAATGACCAAGATTATTTTGTTGAAGAGTATTTTCCATCAGATCAATAGTCTTATACATGCAAGAGGATTCAGGATGATAACCTCTATTACAATAAGGACACTTGAAGTTTCCTTTCTTACCCTTGGAGCTGGAAGAATCATTTGGAGGTTTTGGATTTCCTCCCTTTCTTTGATCTGAATCTCTTGCCTTTCCTTTTCCTTTATATTGCTGATTTGGTTTCATGTTGGACTTTCCTTTCTCGTGCATGACAAGCGCATGCTCAATTGGATACGTTAATGAGCCCATTTTTATGAGCTTATCCTACTCATGAATAAGAGACTCAATAAATGTGTCAAATTTGGGCATTTTCCAGTTTTCTCCAGTTGCAAGTCTAACTGTATGAAATGTGGAAATGAAAATAGCATATTCAAGGCCTAATTTAGACAAAATAGAAAGGGTCAATTGACCTTCCTGTTTTGATTTATTGATCACACAATCATGTAGTTGTAGAAGCAACGATTTAAATTTCGTAAAGGAATTTTGAATGTTCTCAAAGCTATTTGGATCTGAGGAATTTAGCTCATTTTCGAGAATATGAGCCCGCATCTTATCTTGCTTTCCAAATAAATTCTCCAAGATTGTCCACACCTAATTCAGAGTGTTGCATGTGTCCACATGGAAACACAATGTTGGAGATATGGACAACGATAGAAGACCAAAAGCCTCATACATCCCGTTGAATTATTTGGATTTTTCAACGGCGGAATTTGGTTCAGTTTTCGTATTCATAACTATTCGATACAAGCCATTTCCTCTGAGTATAAGAAAACTGTATGGCTTCCATTGGAAGTATTTATACGGAGTAAGAATCATTGAAGATGAGAAATCCATTTTTTTTTCACCTTGTAGTTGTAGAAAAAATTGTGGCAGTTCTCCAATATTTTGATCTATGAATCAAATATTCAAACAATTTCCAATTATATGCTCTTCAAACCTGCAAAATATTGTTCATGTACTTTCTCCAAACCCCTATAGCTCTGATACCATGTAAAATTATTAGAGCGAAAATATGGATCTTGTTGAAAAATAATTTCACAAACTTGCCAAGTTGAAAAAAAAAAGACAATTAGAATTGAGAATGAAATTAATTCATCAATATTAGCTTTTAGAATTAATACATAAAAAAATTGAGTTAATCTTAGTTGTACATGCAATAACTTTGGATATTTAAAGCTAACTGAAGCTAAGTGTGATTTATGTTCTGTTAATGTGAACATGCACCACATGCAAGCACTATAGTTAACTAACTAAGCCAAGTGCACAATACATGTAAGCACTTGAGTTAACTGGCTACATACAAGTGCACATTGCATGCAATCTCTAGACTTGAACTAAAGGTAATTAAAGCTGACTATGTGCATATAAAAAACTCAAACTAACTAGCGAAGGACAAATACACATCATATGCAGTATCTAGAGTTGAACTAAATCTAATCTATGTGCATGCATATAGTATCTAGTATCTAAAATTAAGACAAATCTAATCTATATGCATCTACAAGAAGTCGAAAATAATTATGTTATTTTTTATTAAAGGAGAAAAGGTTACAAAAGTTGTAACATATCTCCTTAGTTTAGGATTTGTTCCTAGAGTTTAGGGGTTTGATTGCAACTTCCTGATTTCTATTAATGTACTTAATGATGTAATCTCTCATTCATGATCGTAGAGTGTACGAGTGTGATCTCTCAGTTCTGAGTGTAGTTTCCAGGTGCAGTACTTTCACCTGTGAGATACAACTCCTTCTTTTCAATTCTGTGCATATTTTATCTTGGTATCAGAGCTCAGATTGGGTAAGCCTGATCTTTTATTGCCTTTGTGGCTGGAGCGCCTTTGTGGCCATTTTTCCTTTGTGGCAGAAGAGTTGTGTGCTCGATCGAGCAGGTGGACTGCAGTAACACCTGGCTCACGGACTTAGATGATTTTTTAATTTTCTGAGTAGAAAGGGGTTGGCGCGCTTTTCACGCTGACATTCGCGCCAGGAAGCGCAACTAGCACGTATGTTTGGCTCATAATCGTGCCACCGCGCCAAAATACCAGATTGGCGTGGAATCGCACGGAAAAATCGCGCCAAGTGATTTGCCTTGCATCGTTTTTATCTGGGCACGAATTTTTCACTCAGGAGGGCGCCAATTTGCCTTCAAGGGGATCTGCGGGAAGCCTCACCTTCGCTGGACGATTTGCGAGAGGTACATATCAGAGAAGTTGCGGATCTATCCGGGAGAGGCAGATCGGATCAGTTTTGATCAGATCGGTTTTGTGGATGTATTGGAATACAACGGATTTTCTCATTGGAGCAAGATTGAATTGCATATTTGTCAGATATTGTTGGATCTGAATCGAAGATACAGTGGGTGGATCAGAAGATTAGAAGATCAGTGGTAGAGCAGTGGCAGATCAGGTGACAAGATCTGACAGGTATTCATTTTTTTTCTAAATCAGTTGGGTAGATTCATTTATTTGTAGATCAGTTCAGAATGAGTAATACGATGGAATCTTATCTCCACGAGTCTGGAAAACTCAATGGATCTAACTTCATAAATTGGAAGTTTAAGATTCAGACCTTGCTTGAGGGTGCGAATGCATGGTCGATAGTTACAGGTGATGAGCAGAGGCTGAACTCACACAACGGGGCGAATAGACAGGAGCAAGAATGGGATAAGTGAGAAAACAAGGTGAAAGTCTTGCTGAAGATGTCTGTCGAGGACAACATTATCCCTCATATCATAGACTATAAAACATCCGCGGAGATCTGGACGACCATCAAAAGTCTGTATCAAACCAAGAATACAAGTCGAATTATGGCACTCAAAAGCAAGCTATTCTCAATGAAGATGGACGAAAGCGAGACTGCTGCTACATTCATTACACGAATTAAATATGTGAAAGACGGATTGGGGGACATCGGGGAGAAGGTGTCTGACTCTGATCTCTTCACAATCACAATGAATGGGATGCGAGATGAATTTCAAATGTTCATCATTGGATTGGCGGCAAGGGAGAAAGCGCCTACATTTGAAGATCTGACAGCTATCTTGCCGCAAGAGGAGGAGCAGCGACAGAACTTGAAACCCCAGAGCGATGATCTTGCTCTGATGGTGAAACGGCGACCATTCAGAGGGAAGCATCCACAGCAGCAATCACAGTCGCAACTGCAGCAGAGAGGAGGTACATCGCAGAAGAGTCCGTATAAAGGTATGCCTATAAATCATCTTGTAAAGAAATGTTATTATTGTGGAAAGAAGGGTCATATACAGAATGAATTCTTTAAGAAGCAGGCAAATGTTGTAAAGAAAAATTTGGCGATAGCAAAGCACAGAGGATATTTTGTTGAAGAAGATGAAGATTTCAGTCACGAATTCCAACTGTTCACAGCTAACTGTGCATTTTCAACATCCAATGAGGACGACATCTGGTATGTCGATTCCGGTGCATCCTCTCACATGACAAGTAAAAAGGAATTTTTTGAAAATCTTGAAGAAAGTACATATGGATCAAAAATTTATTTAGGAGATGATAGTGGATACGAGATTAGAGGCTATGGGGATATTCCAGTAAAGCTACCAAATGGTAAAATCAGTCATCTTAAAAATGTGTTATATGTACCTGGAGTTAAGAAAAATCTGATATCTGTATCCATGATAACTGATCAAGATATGCAACTCGAGTTCTTCAAGACTCATTGTGTCATAAAGGATTGCAGGAAAGAAATTGTTGCAACAGGAGTGCACGTATGAAGCCTATACAGATTGGGTGTAAAAAGTATACCACAGCGAGCCATGGTTGCAGGAGGATCGACAGCCGAACAACTCTGGCATCAGAGATTCGGTCATTTGAATTTGCAGGACCTCATGTTATTGCATAGAAAAGGTATGGTCGAGGGACTCCCTGTCTTTCATAATACTCAGTTAAATTGTGATGGATGTGCTTTAGGTAAAATATATAGAGAACAATTCCCTGTGCATGATAGAAGGAAGGAAACATATATTTTAGAACTAGTGCACACTGATATATGCGGACCTATGCAGACAAGGTCGCTAGGTGCAGCATATTACTTTCTGTTATTTACCGATGACTGCACTAGATATTCATGGGTTTATTTTCTGAGAAAAAAGAATCAGACTTTCCAGTACTTTATAGAATTTAAAACCTTGGTGGAAAAACAGTGTGGAAAAAGTATAAAAATTATCCGATCTAATCAAGGGGGAGAATACAAGTTAGGGGAATTCATGAAATTCTGCAAATCTTACGGGATTGTTCAACAATTTATAGTGCCACACACACCACAGCAGAATGGAGTGGCAGAGTGAAAGAACAGAACCTTAGTGGAGTGCGCAAGGAGCATGTTACAAGGTAAGGGTCTATCTAATAGTTTTTGGGCAGAGGCTATTAATACTACTGTATATTTAAATAACATAAGTCCTACCAGGGATCTTGGCTTCAAAACTCCTTTTGAAGCTCTATATGGACTCAAACCAGCAGTAAATCATCTAAGAGTATTTGGGTCAAAACCATTTGCCCATATACCCAAAGCTGATAGGAAGAAATTAGACCCTAAAGCTGTTAAATGCATCTTTGTTGGTTATGGCACAGAATTTAAAGCATATAAGTTGTTCAATCCTGAGTATCATAAGATATTTGCAAGCAGGGATGTAATGTTTCATGAACAGGTTCAAGACAGAAAATATGACATTGGTGATGATTGGCACATTCCATTGTTGATGGATGAAAGCAGTGAGGATGAAAGAGAACAAGAGCAAAAATAGGAGCAGAAAGAAGAGCAGAAAGAACAACAGGAAGAAGGTGATAATGCAAGCCCAATTAGATCTGAAGAAAACAAATTTGAGGTAAGTCCCCTACCAAGGAGATCAGGTATGAAGACTAAAAAACCATTAAGATTGAAAGACTATGCTTTGATGTCAAATATTTTGAACATTGTAGAGCCCACTAATTACAAAGAAGCTAGTCAATTTGAGGAATGGAGGGCTGCTATGAATGAAAAGATAGAATCTATTCTTAGAAATAACACTTGGGATTTAGTTGAACTGCCTAAGAATAAAACACCTATAGGATGTAAATGGCTGTTTAAGACAAAAATGAATGCAGATGGAAGTATTGAAAAACTGAAAGCTAGGCTGGTTACAAAGGGGTACTCACAGCAGGAAGGTATAGATTTTGATGATACCTTTGCACCTGTAGAAAAGTTGAACACTATCAGAATGCTTATCACTCTAGCAACTAAACATAATTGGGAGCTACACATTCCATTGTTGATGGATGAAATCAGCGAGGATGAAAGAGAACAAGAGGAAAAATAGCAGCAGAAAGAAGAACAGGAAGAAGGTGATAATGCAAGCCCAATTAGATCTGAAGAAAACAAATTTGAGGTAAGTCCCCTACCAAGGAGATCAGGTAGGAAGACTAAAAAACCATTAAGATTGAAATACTATGCTTTGATGTCAAATATTTTGAACATTGTAGAGCCCACTAATTACAAAGAAGCTAGTCAATTTGAGGAATGGAGGGCTGCTATGAATGAAAAGATAGAATATATTCTTAGAAATAACACTTGGGATTTAGTTGAACTGCCTAAGAATAAAACACCTATAGGATGTAAATGGCTGTTTAAGCCAAAAATGAATGCAGATGGAAGTATTGAAAAACTGAAAGCTAGGCTAGTTGCAAAGGGGTACTCACAGCAGGAAGGTATAGATTTTGATGATACCTTTGCACCTGTAGCAAAGTTGAACACTATCATAATGCTTATCACTCTAGCAACTAAACATAATTGGGAGCTACACTAGCTCGATGTCAAATCTGCATTTTTAAATGGTGAATTAAAAGAGGAAATTTACTTAGTACAGCCAGAAGGGTATGTAAAGCAGGGGCAGGAACATCTTGTTTGCAAATTGAAAAAGGTGCTATATGGCTTAAAGCAAGCACCCAGGTCTTGGTACGAAAAGGTTGATTCTTTCTTTTTAGAGCATGGTTTTCATAGGAGTTTAAATGACCCAAATTTGTATACCAAGTACAATAAGCAGGGGCAGATTATTTTGATTTCTTTGTATGTAGATGACATGATTATAACAGGAAATGGAGATAATTTAATCAAAGAAATCAAAAGGCAGATGGCACAAGTTTTTGAAATGAAAGATCTCGGAAGTCTCCATTACTGTCTGGGATTATAAGTATGGAGAGATACCGGGAAAACATTTCTTACCCAAGGGAAGTATGCTAGAAATCTGTTGGAAAAGTTTGGCATGGATCAGTGTAGGTCAGTAGCGACACCTTTGCAGCAGAATTTGAAGTTGTGCAGTGACAATGGCACTAAGGAGGTGGATGCCACGATGTACAGACAACTGGTTGGGAGTTTGATATATCTCACAACAACCAGACCAGACTTGGCATACTTTGTTAGTGTGTTGAGCCAATTCATGTCAAAACCGCTTGAAAGTCACTGGGTAGCAGCAAAAAGCGTGTTGAGGTTTCTTTGTGGTATTGTTAATTATGGAATTTTATACACTGACACATATGATGTTATTCTAGCAGGTTTTTCAGATTCAGACTGGGCAGGTAACCTGGATTATCGAAGGTCTATCACAGGTTACACATTCAGCATAGGATCCGGGGTCATAGCATGGAGCAGCAAGAAGCAAAGCACTGTAGCACTGTCTTTATGTGAAGCTGAGTATCAAGCATTGTGTGCAGCAATGTGTGAAGCGATCTGGTTGAGAAGGCTTCTTAATGATGCAGGAGAAGAACAAAAGAACTCTACTTCCATCAAAAGCGACAACCAGAGCACTATTAAATTAGCATACAATCCAGTGTTTCATAAAAACATCAAACATATAGACACTCAGTTCCATTTTGTCAGAGAGAAACTACATTCAACAGAAATTATTATTGAATATTGTAAAACTTGTGACAACGAGGTTGATATTTTTACTAAGCCTCTTGAACGTATGAAGTTTGAATTGTTTAGAAAGATGCTAGGAGTTCAGGACAATCTTTTCTCCATTAAGGGGGGGAGTTGAAAATAATTATATTATTTTGTATTAATGGAGAAAAGGTTACACAAGTTGTAACGTATCTCCTTAGTTTAGGATTTGTTCCTAGAGTTTAGGGATTTGGTTGCAACTTCCTAATTTCTAGTAATGTACTTAATGATGTATTCTCTCATTCATGATGGTAGAGTGTACGAGAGTGATCTCTCAGTTCTGAGTGTAGTCTCCAGGTGCAGTACTCACCTGTGAGCTACAACTCCGTCTTTTCAATTCTGTGCATATTTTATCTCAAGAAAATTCTGCAAAAGTGAACTCTGTTCATGTCATGAAGTCATGGAACAAATGAGAATCTGAGCAGAGATTATTGTATAAACGTGCAGTGCCACAGGAAGGAAGCTTTCCCATCTCTCATATCGTGATCTTGTTCATCCTCATTCGATGAGAAGAGGAGCTTCAGAAGCTTACCAAGGAATGCGAGGTGACGGTGGGGAAAACGGTGTGACATAGGGAGAAAACGGTGTGACATAGGGAGATTATAGGAGGAGCTTCTTTATAAAATAGCAGGGGTATGACAGCAGGTGAAAGATAAAAGACATGTTGTCATACCGTAGGATATTCGTGAACTAATCCTCAGATTTCCAATGATTGCATATGCATAAAAGAAAAACGCTTAAACATTTGGATTGATGTGTCGTGGGATTAAATCAGGCTGGGTAGGCGCCCAAATGTGTCGTGGGAATGAACAAAATAATTTATTTCTCAATCCATTATATTTTTGTTTTCTGTTTGAAATTATTTTACATATTTTCATTATTATAGTCGTATGAATTAAATGTTCAAAAATATTTATATATATAAGTATACATTTAAGATCAAACTTTGACGTATCATTAACCACAACAAAGTTATATAATTTTTAAACAGACATCAATCAGCCATACTTATGCTATTTTATTTTATATTATTTTAAATTTCTATCTTTATAGGTTTGATGATGATTATGATAACCTTTAAAAAAAATTGGAAAATCTAAATTATGAATTATAATACCTTATTATAAATTTTTTTTATGAATTACAATGTCTTATTTAAAATCTAAATTATGAATTATAATATCTTATTATAAATAGGTTTTATGAATTACAATGTCTTATTTAAAATCTAAATTATGAATGATAATATCTTATTAGAAATAGGTTTTATGAATTATAATATCTTATTATAAATAGGTTTTTGGATCCATCCTATTTAAGAATGTATGTTGTTTTGAGATGGACGTATCTCAGAAGTCTGAAATGAGAAATTTATAAGATATTCACAATTTTTTTTATGCCAGCACTAAGGGAGATTTGAACGGGTAACATGTAATGCATTTATAATACCACTAGGGTGGTTTGAACGGGTAACATGAATTGCTTTAACAATATGCGGATTTGAACCGGTAACATAAAATGCTTCAACAATGTACCCTTTACCGTTAATCCAACGCCTCATGGGCTAACATGATCACAAAATTTACAATAACTTATTGATGTTCTCATTAATTAATTCTCAATTATATTAATATGGTTCAGTATTTTTGGTTTTCCTATGATTGCTATTTTGTATTTTACAACACCTTACGAGGGAAGATGTGTAATTTTTTCTATTTTCAAAATTTTGAGTTTATAATTTTTTTTTAAATAAATATTAAATATTTTTTAAGTATTATAAAATATTAATGATTTTATTTTTATAAAAATGGTTCATTATTTTATTTTCACTCTTATTATATCAAAGGTACCATCAATAAATTATTAATAAGAAAATATTTTAATGACTCTATCATATTTTTAATGTGTATAAAAGGTACCACTAATAAAATATTTAATAAAAATTTTTAGAGCTTATTTTAAATAAAATATTTCAATATTGAAATATAGTTTTGACTAATAACACTAATAATTTGTGTTTGAAAAAATATTAATAAGATAACTTCATAAATTCTGAATAGCATTAAATTTATTTATGTACTAAAAAATACAATTTAAATAATAAAAAATTGCATATTGAAGGACCTAATTCCTAGTTTTTGGCATGACTATGAGAATTGGAGCTATCGAATAATTATTTCTACCATTTGTTGTTTTGGAATTGCCACGTTTCTCCTCCTAATCTCCATGTTTCCATTGGTAGTGACTGAATTGAAGCCCATCAAACTCTATTTATAGAGATTGTAATTTCGTGCTTAGGTTAACGTGTTTTAGTGAGTATTGTTAGTGATAAAGCTTTGTTACTTTGCACAATAAGACAAAGGTTAATGTGTTTTAGTGAGTATTGTTAGTGATAAAGCTTTGTTACTTGGCACAATAACATGGAGGTTAATGTGTTTTAGTGAGTATTTTTAGTGATAAAGCTTTGTTACTTTGCACAATAACAGAGACTGTAGTCTGAAATTTCTGTGTGTGAAAACAAAGGTACTCTATTTTTTATTGGTTTGCAATAGAGGTACTTTGTAACTTTTTTTTACTATTGGGAATAAATGGTTATGGTAGTGATTTCCTGAATATGATATCTGAGGTTTTTTTGTTTCTCATAAGCTATAGATGATAAACATTCATTACTTTTTTCAAACAGAGTTTATTTTTCATGAATCTGTATTTTTTGGGCGTGACTTCTTAGTGAGTACTTAAATCCATTTTACCAGATTCTTCATATGGCATCAGAGCATTGGTTTGTGGTTGCTTTCAGCCAAAAAAGGAGACAATGGCCCAAAACAAAATTTCAGCCCAGTACTAGATTCCTCTTTGCTGTGGGGAAAATTATTAGTATTGGAGTGTGAAGATGAGAACTTTTCTCATCTCACAAGATTTACGGATGCTTGTTTCTGTAGGGTACACAGAGCCAGTTGATCAAGCTACTTATAATGCATTATCAGTTGATCAGAAGAAATAATTGAAGAAGAATAGGAAAAATGATTCTAAGACTCTATTTATTCTTCAAAGATGAGTTGATATTTCAAATTTTCCAAATATTGCAAAATGTGGAATGTCCCATGATGCTTGGGAAATCTCGGAGAAGGTATGCAAGGGCTTTGTAAAGCTAAAAGTTGTCAAACTTCAAATGTTGAGAAGAGATTTAGAGTCTCTTTCTATGACAGAAAATGAAAGTGTTGAGTGGTTTATTACTAGAGTTCAAAATATTATTAATTATATTCATGGTCATGGTGAAACTCTTGAACATATAAGGATTGTAGAAAAAGTGTTAAGAAGTCTTCCTAAGAAGTTAGATCCTGTCATTATTTCTATAGAATAATCAAGGGATTTAACATAACTAACCCTTGCTGATCTGTTTGGAAGCCTTCAAGTACATGAAGACAGGTTGAAAAAGAATGAGTAAGTTTTGGATCAAGCATTCCAAAGCAACTTGAAGGTAGTAGATGATAAGAAGAAACAATCATCCACTATAAGAAATGATTTTTCTTCAACATCATTTAGAGGAGGCAAATGTCGTGGAAGAGTCAGAGGTAGAGGTGGTAGAGGTAGAGGAAGAAGAAATAGTTCTGGCAGAGGTCATTTTCACTACACCTATTGTAATAAAGATGGTCACCTTGAAACTCATTACTTTCAAAATAAAAGAGATACCTCTCATTCAAATTTGAGCAAGGAAGAAGGTGAAAATTCTCAAAATTTATTTCTCACATGTAAAAAACTTGAACCTTGTGATGATTTTACATGGTATTTGGATAGTGGTTGCT
Organism: Pinus albicaulis; assembly: GCA_034641835.2. Classification (NCBI taxonomy): domain Eukaryota; kingdom Viridiplantae; phylum Streptophyta; class Pinopsida; order Pinales; family Pinaceae; genus Pinus; species Pinus albicaulis. Next base: position 670,969,056 of record CM076573.1, read on the forward strand.
CAAATCATATGACTTGAAATAAAAAATGTTTGTGAAGCTAGATTAGATTGTGAAAGCGACAAATAGTTTTGGCAATGATAATGAGGGATATGTAAAGGGAAAAGGTATTATTTCCATATCAGTTAAGAATGGAAAAATGATGTATTTTCAAGATACCTTGTTTGTTCCAAACTTAAGGCACAACTTGATTAGAATAGGGCAACTAAATTCCAACAATTACAAGATTTTTTTTGAAGGAAAGTAGAGAAATAAATTTTACAACAATGCGCTTGTTGCTGAAGTTCCCATGAGTGATAATAGGATGTTTTTGTTGAGAATGGAATCAAATGTAGTTTGTTTGAAGGCCTTAGTCAATGATTCTTGGCTTTGGCACAAAATTTTTGCACACCTTAATTTTGGATCTCTATCCCTTATGCAAAAGAAGAATTTATTGAGAGTTTTTCATTCTTCCATAGAGTCCAATAATAAGATATGTGAAGGTTGTTCAATAGGGAAGTAATAAAGAGCTAGTTTTCCTCATTACAAGTTTAGATCATACGAGACATTCGCTTTTGTACATTCAGATATTTGTGTCCCTATGCAACCCTAATCACTTGGAAACAACAAGTATTTTATTCTATTTGTAGATGATTATTCAATATTGTCTTGGATTTACTTCATATTTCATAAATCTCAATCTTTTAGTTGTTTTCAAAAGTTAAAGTTCGTGTTGAAAAGGAATATGGATATTATTTTCAAGTCTGGAGAACTAATCAAGGTGGAGAGTTCACCTCCAGTGAATTTAATGAATTTTGTAGCTCACATGGCATTAAGAAGGAGTTAACTACAACTTACACTCCTCAACGAAATGGAGTAGCAGAGAGGAAAAATAGAGCAGTGGTAGAAATGGACAGATGTATGTTGAGACAAATGTGTTTTCCAAACATGTATTGGGCATATGCAGCCCATTCAATGATATATATGCTCAACAGAAGTTCTACAAAGATGGTAAAAGATTTTACACGTTATGAATCTTGGTTTTATAGAACGTCTAATGTTTCTCATTTTAAAATATTTGGTTCTACATGTTTTTTTTACATTCCTAGACAACAAAAGCAGAAGTTAGATGGAAAATTTGTAAGGTGTGTTTTCATTGGATATTAAGAAGAAGGTAAGGCTTATAGATGTCATGATTGACTTACCAATAAGATTTATGTTAGTAAAGATGTGATATTTGATGAAAGGGAAGTTTATTTCAAGAATGAAGGAGATGTTAAAGTGATGAATCCATTTACAACAAGATATATGGGCTCACCTTCACATAAATCTCCATTGAGGGTATATTCATCCTCTCCAATAATAAGAACTCATGTTGATAGCCAAGAAATATCTCCATTTAGTACTCTTAGAAAAAAAAAATGTTTAAAGGAAATATATGGGACCTCTAGGTATGCAAATTATAATTTTTCTCTTCTTTCTTCTGCACATGTTAAACCTTTCAGTTTTAATGAAGCTTTTTATAATGAGTTATGGATACAAGCCATGGAAGATGAGATTGTACAAATACAGAAAAATGACACATGGGTGTCAGTTGATCTTCCTCATGGAAAAGCCACTATTGCAGTAAAGTGGATTTAGAAAATTAAATTTAATATGGACAAGAGAATTTCAAAACATAAATCACATTTGGTTGCACAAGGATATGTGTAACAAGAAGGCATTGACTATGATGAGACTTTTTCTCCTATAGAAAGAATGGATTCAATAAGAATATTTCTTTCCATTACATCTCACTTAAATTTAACTCTTTATCAAATGGATGTTAAATCTAATTTCTTAAATGGATATTTGAAGGAAGAATTTTATGTCAATCAACCTAAGGGTTTCATTATTGACGGTAAATAAGATAAGATGTATAGGCTTACGAAGGCACTTTATGCTCTTCAGCAAGACCCTAGAGCTTGGTACTCTAAAATTGATGACTATCTTCATGATCATGGTTTTGTTAAATGTTCTTTTGAGAGTGTTGTCTACAAAAGGGTTGTTCGGTCAGATTTTATCATCCTTTGTATATATGTAGATTATTTAATCATCATTAGCACCTCATTTCCACTTATGGAGGAATTTAAAGAGGTGATGAAATTAGAATTTGAAATGTCTGATTTGGGAGAAATGCAATATTTCTTGGGAATGCAAATTCAACAAAAAAATGAACATATATCTATTTGTCAAGCTAAATATATTGAAGACATGGTTAAGAGGCTTATCATGAAAAATTGTAAACCTGTGAGCACTCCTCTTGTAATTGGGAGTAAACTGATGAAAGATGATGAGCGTCCACTTTGTGATGCTACCCTTTACAAATCTCTGATTGGCAGCCTTATGTATCTGGCATCCAGCAGACCAGACATTATGTTTGTTCTTAGTTTATCTGATAGGTTCATGCATCAACCTCACCAGTCCCATTGGTAAGCAGCTAAAAGGATTCTCATATATGTAAGTGGTACTAAATTTTATGGATTTTTTTATACCTCTCCAAATGATTCAAATGTTGTAGGATACACAAATGCATATTGGGCAGGCAACTTGGATGATCGAAAGAGTACCTCTGGATATGCTTTTCTCTTTGGAAGATACCTTGTTTCTTGGAGCAAGAAAAAGAAACCCACGGTTGCACTATCTACAGCTGAAGTAGAATATAGTGTTGCGTCTTCAACAAGCACACAAGCCATTTGGTTGTCAAGGTTGGTGGAAGACTTGGGTATGGAAGTATGTAAACCCATCAAAGCTTACTGCGATAATCAAAGTAATATATCCATGACAAAGAATCCAATTTTCCACAACAAAAGCAAACATATTGGCATTCGACGTCACTTTATTAGAGAGATTGTTCAACAAGAATTTATCTTTTTTTAATTTTGTTAATCTGAAGATCACCTTGCAGACATTTTTACTAAGGCTCTTTCAAAATATCGATTGGAGAAACTCAGATGACACTTGGGAATCCTCAAACTTAACATTAAGGGGAAGATTGAAGGAACTAATGCCTAATTTTTCGACATGTATGTGATAGATGGAGCTAATAAGTTTAGCCTCTTTATCGAATAACCGTTTCTGCCATTTGTTGTTTTGGAATTTCCACATTTCTCATCCTAAGCTCCACGTTTCCATTTGTATTCGCTGAATTGAAGCCCATCAAAGTCTATTTATAGATAATGTAATTTCTTGTTTAGGGTAATTTGTTTTGGTGAGTATTGTTAGTGAAAAATCTTTGTTACTTGTGCACTGTAAGAAAGACTTTAATCTAAAATTTATGTGTGTTAAAACTGAGATACTCTGTTTTTTATTGTTTTACCATAGAGGTATTTTGTACCCTTTTTTAACTGTTTGGAATAAAATTTTGTGACAGTGATTATCTTAATATGGTATTTGAGTCTTTTTGTTTCTCATAAACTATAGCTGATAATCAATGATCAATTTTTTGAAACACAGTTTATTTTTCCTGAATCTGTATTTTCTCGGCATGATTCCTGAGTGAGAACTTAAATCTATTTTACGGTATTCTTAAAAAAAAAAACTAAAATACATATATTTTCATGATATAGAATATCTCCAAAGATCTAATATCAGAAAATACAAAATCGTGTACCTCAAAAAGATTAATAGATACTAGATCGGTGATTAAAATCTATCGATATAACGATAATATATTCTGGCTTTTGAAATCATCCTGGTTTCTTCGACTATCACAGCCTCCCAGTGAAGGCTTCGTTCTAGATTCAACTCCAGAAATTTGTTGACATTAAAACTGGTGAGACTACCGAACAAAGGAATAACACACAATAATTATTTTCTATATTAAATCACACTAATACATTACAATATTTATAATGCTACTGAGATCCAACTAATTCCATTCTTGGAGGGAGTAGTTGAGTGAATCTCTCAAATATCCTCCAAGGCAACCTAAATCAATCCATAATCCGTAGTGGCGAATTACAAATGGAAAACACACTAAATTAATACAAACATTTGTCTGCCCTGGTCTTCATTAAGATTTGTACCCACTTTGAGATCTCATAGACAACGCTCTTTTCTCCACCATTTTTGAGCTACCATTCAATCCATTTAAAATACATTTGTTTCTTACCAGCAATAATGAACTTTGCAAGATTAACAGTATTGACAACTCAGCTCGTCGGGGCTTCCGCGATAAGAGCTGACAAGTGATGAACCATCCTATGGACCAATCACCATCTGTCGGATATTTCGCTTTCGGCTATCCATCAGTGGCTAGGCAAATGGTCTGAATACTGAATGTGTTCAAGAGCTAATCTAACAACTTGACCTACTTCACACAAATGGATCTCATATTGTAACCTGTAACTGATGCTTCTTGGCCTGTAGCACAACAAGATCAGCATATAACAAATTCACACAATCAAATTAGCCAATTGTTCTCTCGTCCCTGTAGAACGTAGAGAACAACTAATTTAAATAATGCTAATTTGTTCGATAATTGGTTCTTTACTACACAAATCTCACAACAACAAAATTTATGAAATTATCCTAACAGCATTCAAATAATTAATAAAATAGGCAACGACTTTCACTGGGTTTTTTACTGCTAAATTAGTGAATATTGCAGCTTCATTTTGTTGGCTCGATCCCCCCAAGATTGCACTAAACTAGCTGCAAACCTTGTGAATTCCATTGAATGTAAAAGTTTAAATGCGGGATACTGAGAGTATTGAGAAGAGGGCTTGCACAGCGGCAAGCAACAGTCCAATGATTGCCCCTGCCAGAGCTAAACTTCTCCACGGCGATGAGAGATAGTCCTTCATGAGCTCGGCAAACCAAACCTTGATCAATAGCGGTTCATTCATTTAAGGCCATTTGGGTTTGCCCTTGGCATTCTTCATATCTCGATAGCAAGGACACGCGTTTTTGTTGCCATATGTCCCTGGAGGAACGCATTGGCACGAGCTGCAACAGATCCCGCAGTACTTCAAGCACCTGTCCTTTACCGATGCCACTGCGCATCGCTTACCGCTAGCATTGCCGCAGTTTTTCGCAAGTAGATGACAGTCCTTATGTAATGTCTGAGGCTGATCGAGTGAAATACAACACCACTCCCACCAATCCAGATGACTTCCAGTTTTTCCCGTCTTGTGAATATGAATCCATTCAGATACCATCCTCGAAATGCGGTCACTGCCCACACTTTTGATTGTGGAGACTACAATGTGCTCAAATGCAAACGACAGAAGTGCAGCTGCTATGAGAATAGCAGTGTCTTCGCCGAAGACCAGATGGTTTGCAGGCTTACCTCACCGTAAATCAGCGTCATAAAACAGTTAGATTACTGTAATCAAAATCAGATGCGAGTATTTTGAGGCGATTAATTGATTTGCAAGAGAGGCTGCACACTGCTGTGGAAGAAGAGAACAAGAAGAGAACTACTATTGGAAAGATCGCGAGCAGTTAACCAGGGCCCCAAGGAAGGCCAACTCACAATGCCGTAAAGTTAACTTACAAAATTAAATGTATTGGACCAAATCTCCAATCCGGCAACAAGCGTTGAGAGCCAAAGCCACAAAACCAGCATGCCAAAGATACCCAAAAAGGCTTGATCTCGAGTGAGAACAGGAAACTAGGAAAACATTCTCACACGACCAAGCAACCTAAGTAAGCATACACAAAAATACACCGAATTGAGCTATTTACAAAAAAAAAAACAAAACCTCAGATCTTTTTCATCTTTCTGGGCTCTCCCTGGAGGGAGTCAAGCCCACAGTGGCTCTGATACCATATTAAAATTGAAGAGATCAGCCATTGAACACAGGAATAACACACAATAATTATTTTCTATATCAAATCACACTAATACATTACAATATTTATAGTGCTGCTGAGATCCAACTAATTCCACTCTTGGAGGGAGTAGTTGAGAGAATCTCTCACCATCCAACAAACCAAACCAATCCCTAATCTGTAGTATGCATCATAAATGAGGCATTATCTCAACAAGCTTGAACTTTCACAAATCTCATATCATTAATTTCACAAACTACAAATGCTATATTCCGCTCAAGGACGTGCTAGCTTTAAGGAATTTTTGTCCATTATAAACAAGAGCTACACGCAGCATTAGTGCCTGCCGATTCTTATTTTTTTTATAAATTGCTTATATCTGTTACATAAACAACGATGAACTCCAGATTAAGCAAATTAGAGGTATGCTAAAAAATATATGCTAAAACCTATGTGAGAGAATAACTTTGATTTTTTTTTAAACTATTTATATCTATTATGTAAAAAACAATAAAGTCGAGATTGAGGCAACCTTGAGCTATGCCATAAAGTCCTATTTGAGAGACTAATCTTTTCTTAACTACCTTCTTCTGCCCCAGGCTATACACTTAGCCTTCATAACTTTTTTCAGTTGTTATCAACAACTGCTAAGCCTCCATCTCTAATCAGATTTTGTAACTGTTTTCAAACAACCACTATAGTTCAATGAAAGTTCTCCAATTCCTTTATGAAAAATTAATGAAAATGGTGATAAATGGATTCACATTATATAATATCTATTTCGAAAATGGAAAAGTTTGATAAGAATTTACAAACATAAGAAATAATTATTAAGGACATTGTCTATAAACTCCTAGAGACATTTTCATTTCAATAGATACTATGGCTATTAAGGCTATTTGTATTAATAGAGATATCTTACATTGTTGGAGATAAATATGCTCTATTCGTATATACCACCGATCACCAAGAATCATGTTGAATATAGTGAAATAATAGATCATTCCATTCTTTGTGATTGAAATCAATGTTATTGTACTGAGTTTTAAAATTCTTTACAGTAATATTCAATAACAAGGGCATAAAAGCGAATTTACATGCCAATTCGCATGCAATTGTAGTTCTCCATAGAATTGACTCAATCGAGGATACAGACTATGCGCCTACAAACTGTTAGAATTTTTTAAACGCGCCTAAAAACTGTTAGAATTTTTTAAAAGGTAGGGGAAATTCTTTGTGCTTGTTCACTCAAGTTGTGGAAATGACTTTAAATAGGACAGCACATTTAAGTAAGTTTATACAGAGTTGCTAAACTCAATTAATCCATACCATACAGTTGCTTAAATCAAATTATGTGAGTTTTTCTTTAATATAGGGAAAAATAAATATAGTAAAATCAGAGTGTTGCCTTAAAAACGAAACTTTATATTCCCACCAAAATTCTCCTGCTCTCCCTCTGCTCTCCCTCTTCTCTAACCTATACTTGTTAATTCAAAACATGTGTATATTTAAAGCCATTTAATTTGTGACAGATAGCATTTAATATATAGTATGTTCAGAAATCGTTTTCTGAACATTACAAAAGTAAGTTGCATGAAGTAAACAACATTTTCGGATTAAATATTTGCTCATACAAGTTTACTAACCATGCATTATATTCTATTTAACTCAAGTTTACTAACCATGCATTAAATTCTATTTAACTTTGATTATTTAATTCTGTTACGAAATGGTTATGTATTTGTTCTTCTCTGCACACAAGGAATAAGTTATGTACTTGTTCTTTTATTCTCTGCACGCACAGAGTTATGTACTTATTCTTCTCTACATGCACACGCAATCGGCAACTGCAAAACATTAACTGACATATAACTGTTACGAGTTCATTTACTACGACGATTGAAATAAATATCAACAAAACAAGAATATATATAAATAATAACTATAACAACGTTGTTTTACTTTAAACTCAACCCTAATTAAAGAGATGAAAAGAAAGATAGCGATCTATCGGATAGTATCTCTATGCTCTCAATTCTCTCCATAGCATATCTATTCATCTATTTTAATTTACTTTATTTAAAATAGAGTTCAAATTCTTATTCCTTTAGAAGGAATGAGTTTTATAGCTTCTAATGCCCAGGCATAGCCCTCTATACATAAAATATCTATTCATCTATTTTAATTTACTTTATTCGAAAGAGAGTTCAAGTTCTTATTGCTTTAGAAGAATGACTTTTATAGCTTCTTCTTCCCCAAGCATAGCCGTTACGCTCTCAACTCTATTCAAGAGTTTTGTTTGCTCTCAACCTTTTTGGACCAGCAAACAATTTTTTGGTTCCCTCGCTTCTTTGCAGATTCATTAGATCAAACATTGCAATGGCTACGAAGTGTTTCCAAGTATATTATTCCAAGAGGTGGTATTGCAGCTGTGAGTAAATCAGTCTACTTGGCATCTTATGGTTTTCGTTGTATTGATCTTACATACAGCATGTCTGTTCACATTGTTTTTGTTCGGGGTTATTTTTACATGTGGTTGATATTTATGCACTGTCAAAAAAAAATTTAGTATAGTTATCAAGTTTGAATTAGTATTGGAATTTGATACTATTTTGAAAAAAAAGAAAATTAGTTGTTTTTAATGTGATTTTTTAAAAAGCTTATTTATTTATTTTTCTATTTAATTTGTGTAAAATTCGGAAAAAATTCATTGAAATCACAAATTTTATGGGTAAACTATGCACAATCCAAATGTTTTAAGGATTTTTCAAGTCCTCAATCCATATATGTAATCCAAAAACCAGTTGAAAATCATAATTTCAGTTGAAATTTTTCGTCATGAATCCATATATATAGTCCAAAAACCAATTTAAAAAATGAAAATCATAATTTCACCTGAAAATTTTCCTCCCAATTCGAATCATACTATCCAGTAGAAACTCCAATAAAAACAACACCCCTTAAATACTACGCATTTTTAAAACTCATATATTTTCTTAACTTTTTCTAACTCATTTTAAAATTTAAAATTTGATTTTTTTTTTTAATAACTCTACATAATATATCATCTTATAATTATAATTAAAAAAGAAAATCATCTCATCTTCCCTCTTTAGTTTTTCTTCAAAATGCAAAACTTAAATTTAACATGATTACCTAATTCTTTAACATGATTACTTAATTCCAAAACATATTTGTCCAAAATGCATACCTAATAAATAAATAAATATTTTAAACACATATATATATATAATTTTTATAAATAAAAACATAATTTAATAAATAAAAATATAGTAGAAAATAAATCTTAATCCACTTTATGTTTTTCTATTTTTTTTTGGCTTTTCCAATAGAAAAGCAAAAGTAATATCAAAATATAGAAATTTGATAGTTTCACAAATATTTTTAATTTTGTATTTCATTTCCTTTTCTAGTATCTGCAGTTGTATTTACCGAAGTGTTGGACTTAACATTCTATGAGAGAGAATTTTGATAAAAGATATGGCTTCTTGTTGGAGTAATCACTGCACTTCTATGGAATCCATAATTCTCACCCTGAGGATCCTAGTTACCGGTTTGGAAGTTTACCAACACCTGCAAGTTTTGGTGTAATGACAAACCTCTTCATGGTATTAGAGCCTGGACCCAAGCTTTATTCCTCCGAGGTGTGTTTGAGGAGGGGGGGGGGGGTGTTGGAGTAATCACCACACCTCTATGGAATCATTAATTCCCACCCTGAGGATCCTAGTTACCTGTTTGGAAGTTTACCAACACCTACGGGTTTTGGTGTAATGACAAACCTCTACATGGTATTAGATCTTAGACTTAGGTTTGATTCCTTTGAGCTGCATTTGAGCGGGGGCGTTGTTTCCCCAGAGATGCATTTGAGGGGGGTGTTGGAGTAATCACCGCACCTCTATGGACTCTGTTATTCCCACCCTGGGGATCTTAGTTACCGGCTTGAAAGTTTACCAAAACCTGCGTGTTTTGTTGGAACGAAAAACCTCTACATTGTATCAGAGACTGTACCCAAGTTGGATTCCCCCTGCATTTGAGGGGGTGTTGATTCCTCTGAGCTGCATTTGAGGGGGGGTGTTAGAGTAATCACTGCACTTCTACGGAATCCATAATTCCCACCCCGGAGATCCTAGTTACCAATTTTTAAGTTTACCAACATCTCCGAGTTTTGATGTAATGACAAACCTCTTCAATATGGATCTAGTTGAAGAATAATCACACAAACTTGCCAAGTTGAAAAAGAAAAACAATTAGAATTGAGAATGAAATTAACTCATCAATATTAGTTTTTGGAATCAATACATAAAAGCAACTGAGTTAAGCTTAGTTTTACATGCAATAACTAAGGATAGTTAAAGCTAATTGAAGCTAAGTTTGATTTATTTTATGTTCATGTGCACATGCACGACATGCAAGCACTATAGTTAGTTAACTAAAACCAAGTGCACACCACATGTAAGCACTTGAGTTAACTAGCTAAAGGCAACATTGCATGCAATCTCTATAGTTGAACTAAAGGTAATTAAGGCTAACTATGTGCATGTAAACCACTAGAGTTAAGTAGGTTAAGACAAGTGCACATCAAATGCAGTATCTAGAGTTGAATTAAATCTAATCCATATGCATGTACACCAACACCCCCCTTAAACATAAATTAGGTGAGTGTGATGCAAAATGAAAGAGTCCCGACCACACGACTATTTTAGTTACCCATATATAATGCATGAAAATAAGAAGAAGGAAAACCCAAAGGGAAGAGAAAACCCAGTGGGAAGAGAAAACCCCCCTAAAAATATAATGCAAAAGTAGAGAAAAGGAAACTACAAGGCAGTCATGTCCTTCACCCAGAGACAATCTCGCAGGAATCAAAACTTCTACTCAGTGCAAGTCTTGGTGAAGATATCAGTAGTCTACTCGAAACTAGGACAATATTGAAGATCGTTAACCCCATCATGAATGAGTTCTCTAATGAATTTCATGTGGATCTTGATGTGTTTGGTTTGTTTCCATTGTACTGGATCTCTGCAAAACTTTAATGTACTTTTATTATCACACTAGAGGACAGTTGGATGATGGACGTTGATCCCAAGCGCAGATAGGAAATGTTGTAGCCAAATGGCCTGAATAGTGGCATTGACTTCTCATCTATAGTCGGCCTTTGCTAATGATAAAGCAATGGAAGTATGTTTCTTTCTTGACCAATAAATTGGGTCGGATCCCAAACTATGTACATAAGTGGAGATGGACATGCGATCAATGTTGTTGCCAACCCAATCTGAATTTGTGAACCCAATGAGATCCAAAGAAAAATTGGCTGCATAATGAATTCTGTAGGTGATTGTCCCCTGGACATGTCAAAGGATGCACTTTGCAGCTTTCTAGTGTAACTCATGTGGCTCCTGCATGTATCTGGAAACTACTCCTAAGGAATATGAGAGATCAGGAAAGGAGTGAGTGAGATAAATAAGACTTCCCACAAGCTGACGGTACAATGGCCAATTAACCAATGGCATGTATTTTCCATTATCAAGCTCTATCCCTGATAAGAAAGATGTGGCTGCTAGCTTGCAGTCACTCATGTGAAATCGTGCCAAAATATTGCTAATATACTTTGGTTGAGAAACGGTAATCCCAAAACCACTCTAATTAATATCTAGTCCAAGGAAGAAATTTAGCAAGCCCATCTCTATCATAGAAAACTACTTATGCAATGCAATTTTAATCTCAGTAATGATAGAAGCTGAACTACCTGTTATCAAAAAATAATCTACATAGAGTACTATGATCGACAAGGAGTTAATTATTTTCAAAAAAGAAACATTGGAATCAGATTTGCAACGTACAAAATTTTGAGATAACAAATAAGAATCCATCTTTGCATACCATGCTCTAGGTTCCTGCTTGAGGCCATAGAGAGACTTCTTTAGTTTGAATACTAGAGATGAATTGTGCATACATCCCTGTGGCTACTCCATGTATATTTCCTCCGCGAGATCACCATGAAGAAAGATTCTTCACATCCATATGATGCACCTCCCATCCTCTTGCTACTAAAATGGAGAGAGCTAGCTGAATGGAATCCATTTTTTCCACTTGAGGAAAAGTCTCATCATAGTCAACACCATGTACTTGGTGAAAACATCTTGCTATCAACCGTGCCTTATATCGACTAACCTGGCCATTTGTTTCTTTCTTGGTTCGGTAAACCGACTTTCACCTCACAAGTTTACGATTGGAAGGTAGTGAAACCAAATCCCAATTCTGGTTCTCAGTGAGAGAGTTATATTCCTCATCCAATGTTGCTTCCCATTCATCATGCCCAGTTTCTTCTGTGTAATTCTATGGATCATATGCATGCATCATATATGCATGCATGGGCCTTCATGACTCCATAGGTAAGAGTGCTTATGGATCTGCCTCAAACTAAATTATAGAGGTAGGATCATCAAGGAGATCACAAATGCTATGCAATTTTTGAGTTAAAGGTGGTCAAGAATATTCTGAACTACAGAAAGAAGTATGATCTCAATGCTCAAAAACTGGTGGTCCAACAGGTGTCATACGAAAAGGCTCATATTCATCAGAATTCAGATCTGAAGTTTCATCTACATACTCATCAATGAGTGGTGATGGAAACTTGGTAACAAGTTCATCTACTGGTGCATGAAAAAAATCTTCGTCAAACTTTACACTCCTTTCAATAAAGAGCTCTATAGTGTTGATATGAAGCAATGTGTACCCTTTTACTTCATCAGAATATCCAAAAAACATGCATGCTTTACATTCAGGCTCCAAATCCTTTATCTTGTCTATAGGAATGTGGGGCCATGATCGAGATCCAAAAATGTAGAAATGACTGACTTCAGGTTGCATGCCAGTCCAAGCCTCAAAAGGTGTTTTTCAAGTAACAGACTTATGAGGAGATATGTTTTGTATGTATTAGGCACAATTGGTAGCTTCAACCCATAATTTTAACGAAAGAGATCTTATATGCAACGATAAATTGGCCATCTCTTTCAAAGATCGATTCTTCCTTTTGGCCACCCAATTTTACTCTGGAGTGTAAGGAACTTTACGTTGCAAATGTATGCCTCCTTCATTACAAAGATTCTTGATATCTTTGTTGACATATTCCGTCCCATTATTTGTGTGGAGTACCTTAGTACGTTTTCCAGACTGATTTTCCACGTGAACTTTGAATTTTTTTAGATGTTGAAATACTTCAGACTTGAATTTCAAGAACTAAACCCAAGAGAATCTCGTGAAATCATTTTTAAATGACAACACATATATTTTTTTTTCTCATTGAAAGCACTAGAAATGGACCCATGAGTTCACTATGTACAAGTTCCAAAGGTGAAGAGGCTCTCCATGCAGGCCTCTTCTCGAACTTGTCTTGTGGATTCTTTCCAAGATCACATCCATTACAAACACCATTTGAAAATTTAATGGCCGAAAATCCTTTGACCATCCCTTGCTTACTAAGTTGTTGCATATATCTGAAATTCAAGTGCCCAAATATCTAATGCCAAATCCTACACTCTTCATTTTCATGCGTAAGTAGAAAAATAGAATCTGATTGAGGAAAAGAATCAGAAAATCTATACAGACGAGATTGATCATTTACCTTTCCAGATGAAATATTCAAGTTGGTTTACATGTCATAAATGCTCACAGAATCCAGGGTAAATTTCACTGTCCTTCTGGCACCTATGTGTGTCATCTGATACACTGAAAGAAGATTCACAGAAATCCTTGGAATATGTAAGACATTCTCAAAACTTCCATCTTTGAATTGCACTCTTCCTTGTCCAATTGCTTCAACTGCAGAATTGTCCCCCATGAGAATAGGAGGTCTTGAGTATGCATGTCGAGAAGAAAATGATTTCTTTGAACAATCCATATGATGTGAAGCTCCTCAATCGATGCTCCATTCTTGCGGTGTAGAATGAAGAGCAATCGAAGAATGTACATTACCCCTTGTTTCTGATGATTTTTCCTCCATCTTCTTTTTGGCACTTTCTGGAATGTAATGACCAATATTTTTTTGTTGAAGATTCTTTTCCATCAAATCAATAGTCTTTTGCATGCAAGAGGATTCAGGATGATAACCTCTATTACAATAAGGACACTTGAAGTTTCCTTTCTTACCCTTGGAGCTGGAAGAATCATTTGGAGGTTTTGGATTTCCTCCCTTTCTTTGATCTGAATCTCTTGCCTTTCCTTTGCATTTTTATTGTCGATTTGGTTTCATGTTGGAAATTCATTTCTCGTGCATGGAAAGCACATGTTCATTTGGAGACTTTAATGAACCCATTTTTATGAGCTTATCCTACTCATGAATAAGACACTTAATAAATGCATCAAATTTGGGAATTTTCCAGTTTTCTCCAGTTGCAAGTCTAATTGTATCAAATTATAAAAATGAAAATAGCATATTCAAGGCCTAATCTAGACAAAATTAAAAGGGTCAATTGACCTTCCTATTTTAATTTATCGATCCTACAATCATGTAGTTGTAGAAGCAATGATTTAAATTTCATAAAGAAATTTTGAATGTTCTCAAGGCTATTTTGATCTAAGGAATTTAGCTCATTTTCGAGAATATGAGCCCGCATCTTATCTTGCTTTCCAAATAAATTCTCCAAGGTTTTCCAAACCTAATTTAGAGTGTTGCATATTTCCACATGGAAACACAATGTTGGAGATATGGACAACAATAGAAGACAAAAGGCCTCATCCATCCTATTGAAGTATTTGGATTTTTCAACGGCGGAATTGGGTTCAGCTTCCGTATTCATAACTATTCGATACAAGCCATTTCCTCTGAGGTGAATAAAAATCTCTAGCTTCCATTGGAAGTAGGTATACAGAGAAACAATCACTAAAGATGAAAAATCCATTTTTTTTCACCTTGTAGCTGTAGAAAAAATTGTGGCAATTCTCCAATATTTTGATCTACGAATCAAATCTTCAAACAATTTCCAATTATATGCTTTTCAAACCTGCAAAATATTGTTCATGCACTTTCTCCAAACCCTTTTAGCTCTGATACCATGTAAATTATTAGAGCACAAATATGGATCTTGTTTAATAATAACTGCACAAACTTCCCAAGTTGAAAAAAATATATGGGCTCACCTTGGCAGCCCTTTACAGCAAGATATATGGGCTCACCTTCACGAAGTTATCGATTGAGGGTATATTCATCTTCTCCAATAATAAGAACTCATGCTGATAGCTAAGCAATATCTCCATTTCTTCCTCCTAGAAAATCAAAAAGTTTAAAGGAAATATATGAGACCTCTAGGTATGCTCATCATAATTTTGCTCGTATTTCTTCTTCACATGCTGAACCTTTCAGTTTTAATGAAGCTTGTTCTAATGAGTTATGGATATAAGCCATGGAAGATGAGATTGTACAAGTACAATAAAATGACACATGGATGTTAGTTGATCTTCCTCATGGAGAAGCCACTATTGCAGTACAGTGGATTTACAAACTTAAATTTAATATGGACGACAGCATTTCAAAACATAAATCACATTTGGTTGCACAAGGATATGTGCAACAAGAAGGCATTTACTATGATGAGTCTTTTTCTCCTATAGAAAGAATGGAAATAGTAAGGATATTTATTTCCGTTGCATCTCACTTAAATTTAACTCTTTATCAAATAGATGTTAAATTTGATTTCTTAAATGGATATTTGAAGGAATAAGTTTATGTTGATCAACCTAAGGGTTTCATTATTGACGGTAAATAAGATAAGTTGTATAGGCTTAAGAAGGCACTTTATGGTCTTAAGAAAGACCCTAGAGCTTCGTACTCTAGAATTTATGGCTATCATCATGATCATGGTTTTGTTAAGTGTTCTTTTGAGAGTGTTGTCTACAAAATGGTTGTTCGGTCATATTTTATCATCCTTTCTATATATGTCGATGATTTAATCATCATTAGCACCTCATTTCCACTTATGGAGAAATTTAAAGAGGCAATGAAATCCGAATTTGAAATGTTTGATTTGGGAGAAATGCATTGTTTCTTGGGAATTCAAATTCAACAAACAAATGAACGTATATCTATTTTTCAAGGTAAATATATTGAAGACATGGTT
The DNA here is from genome assembly GCA_034641835.2 of Pinus albicaulis. Taxonomy (NCBI): domain Eukaryota; kingdom Viridiplantae; phylum Streptophyta; class Pinopsida; order Pinales; family Pinaceae; genus Pinus; species Pinus albicaulis. The sequence goes on from CM076573.1 coordinate 670,984,985, forward strand.
AAGTGGTTTATCATGAAAATTTTTAAACATGTGAGCAATCCTCTTGTAATTGGGAGTAAACGAATAAAATATGATGAGAGTCCACTTTGTGATGCTTCCATTTACGGATCTTTGATTGCCCGCCTTATGTGTCCGGCATCCACTAAACTAGACACTATGTTTTTTCTTAGTCTATTTTCTAGGTTCATGCATCAACCTCACGAGTCCCATTAGCGAGAAGCTAAAAGGATTCTCAGATATGTAAGCAGTACTAAATTTTATGGATTTTTTTATAACTATCCTAATGATTCAAATGTTGTAGCATACACAGATGCAGATTGGGCAGGAAGCTTGCATGATCGAAAGACTACCTCTAGATATGCTTTTCTCTTTGGAATGTAATTTCGTGTTTAGGGTAATTTTTTTTAGTGAGTATTGTTAGTGATAAATCTTTGTTACTTGTGCACTATAAGAGAGACTATAATCTAACATTTATGTGTGTTAAAACAAAGATACTCTATTTTTTCTTGTTTTTCAATAGAGGTACTTTGTACCCTTTTTTTTACTATCTGGAATAAAATGTTGTGACAGCGATTACGTGAATATGATATTTGAGTTTTTTTGTTTCTCATAAGCTATAGTTGATAATCAATGATCAATTTTTTCAAACAGAGTTTATTTCTCTTGAATCTGTATTTTCTCGGCGTGATTCTTAAGTGAGAACTTTAATCCATTTTACCAGATTCTTAAAAAACAACTAAAATAAATCTATTTTCATGATATAGAACATCTCCAAAGATCGAATATCAGAAACTACAAAATATTGTACCTCAAAAAAATTGATAGATACTATATCGGTGAATACAATATATCAATATAACGATAACATACTAATAAATAATAGAAAAATGGCTTTTGAAATCATCATGGTTTCTATGACTATCACAACCTCCCAGTGAAGGCTCTGTTCTAGATTCAACTCCAGAAATTTGTTGAACTTTCACAAATCTCATATCATTAATTTCACAAACTAGAAACGTTATATTCTTCTCAAGGACATGCTAGCTTTAACGAATTTTTCTCCATTATAAACAATAGCTACACGCAGCGTCAATCCCTACTAATTCTATTTTTTTTTTTTTTTTTTTCTTATATCTATTACATAAACGACAATGAACTCCAGATTAAGAAAATTAGAGCTATGCTAAAAATCTATGCTAAAAACCTATGTGAGAGAATAAATTTGATTTTTTTAACTGTTTATATCTATTATATAAACAGCAATAATGTCGAGATTGAGGCAACCTTGAGTTATGCCATAAAGTCCTATTTCAGAGACTAATCTTTTCTTATCTACCTTCTTCTACCCCAGGCTATAAACTTAGTCTTCATAACTTTTTTCAGTTGTTATCAACAACTCCTAAGCCTCTATCTCTAATCACGTTTTGTAACTGTTTTCAAACAACCACTATAGTTCAATGAAATTTCTCCAATTCCTTAATGAAAAATTAATGAAAATGGTGATAAATGGTTTCACATTATATAATATCTATTTCAAAAATGGAAAATTTTGATATGAATTTACAAACATAAGAAATAATACTTGAGGAAATTTTCTACAAACTCCTAGCCACATTTTCATTTCAATAGATACTATGGCTATTAAGGCTATTTGTATTAATAGAAATATATTATATTGTTGGAGATAAATATGCTCTTTGAACTTGTATAAAAAACCATGGGGAGTATAATGAAAGTGAAAATACAACTACCTTCCCCCACACCATCACAGGTTACCTTTGGATTTCCACTTGTCACAATAATATGTATATAAGTATACCATGTATTTGTTTTTGTATTAATAAAATGCAATCTTTAATATCAATATTACTAAAATAAAAAATCAATATATTCTATTCTAAGTGATAAGATGTGAAACTCAACCTAAATCTCTCCAACCTTGCTCCCTCCCAGCCTCATCAAATCAAGCATGCAAATCACATCTAGTGAATATTTTGGGAATGTGATCTCAGATAACCAAAAGAAACTATACTTGGTCCAAAATCAACTATTCATTGGAATGTGATCTGAGTTGACCAAAAGAATGTATACTCGCTCCAAAATAAACTATTCACTTGAATTGTTTCAGTAGAAAAAGCTACAGAACTTGGGAGATTATTTACAGCTATTGGGCACCCACATAGATGCCTACTCGATGCCTTTTATGTTAGAAAATTGTAAATAAAACAAACATAGAGGGATGCGTTCCCCCACAACAAAGTGAATGCAAAATATGGGTGGAATAAAAAATTCACAATTCACAAACAGACAATGATTAACACAAGAGAGGAACAATTTTAAATTTATTCTACTCTTCTCCGAAATTCGATTCATCTCTGTCACTAAAAATATGAGAAATTACACAAGTTTATACAAAATGGTCGAATCTTGCATTTTAATGCAATTCAATGTAGATCATATGTTCAACAACCAAATGTCCTTCGTCTTTATTTTTGTTGTTTATACACGACACAGTATACAAAGAACACAAAATGGTAAACCTGTAATTTTATTGGTTCCGGCTTTGAAAACACATAGTGTCTGATGCCTCCATTGCAAATCGCTCATCGGTGATTTTAACTTTTAACTAGGTGCTTATGGGAGAAACCTTAAGTCTTGCGATATGAGATGTGACATGGCACATCGCATCGCAATGTAAAAATCTTAACTTGTAGGCGCTCATCCGCTTACTCCTGAACTTTGCAATGTGCGTTTTGCACTACCCTCCTAAGTTTGACATGTGCCCCTTTGCGATCGCATCGCATCGCAGGTAACTTAACTTGTGGTTGATTGGAAAATTTACATCAGAAACTTTGCGAAGTGCAAGATGTGGGTGGTAAGTCATGGGAAATGAAAAATAAAAAAAGGTAAGGAAATAAGCCAAAACAAAAGGTTTATGCGGTAATATGGCAAAGGGTTGGTAGTTCCCGCCAAATCGCATTAGCGGGGAAATAACATTTCGGTGAAGGGCTTAAATATAAACACTGAGAGTTGCTAAGTGTTGGTGGCGACGCGGAAATTAACGGTAAGTGCGAGATGCATAAAGTTAAGGAAATGGTTGGAATACAAAGGATTTCATGGGTTTGAAAATGCGGTAAGGTTGGTGGTGGGTTCCATCGATATCGCATCAGCGGGAAAATAAATTTCAATGAAACATTAAGTGGTAAACCAAAAATGCTGCAGGTTGCGATCTACGGGCAATAAATGTAAGTAATGCGGTGGGTAATGAAATTAAACGCAGAGTGTGAGACTTGGGTACTCTATTTCAATTTTGCGTAAAATTCCTTCAGATCTGTAGTCTACTCCTCGTCCCTCCCTGCACAAAAAATTCAATGAATTTATGGGATGCTTCCACTGTTTATTAATGGCGGTGGTTGGGAGTAATTCCAACACTCCCCCTTAATCACAACTATCGCCTTCAACCATTCCCACACACTGCCTGAGATAAACAAAGCTCTTTTGTCCCAATGACTTTGTGAGGATATCAACAAACTGTTCCTCTCACCTGCAATGCTGCAAAAAATTTTCACCATTGTTAAATAATTCTCTTATGAAATGTAATTTGGCATCAATATTCTTTGTTCTCTTATGAAAAATAGAATTATTTGACAATGAAATTGCCGAGTTGTTATCGCAAAAAATTTTGGTTCCTTTGTCTTGTTCATGACATAAATCTCTCAGCATCCTCCTCATCCAAACAACTTGATATGATGCTACTGTTGTTGCTACATATTCAAATTATGTTGTTGATAATGAAACTATTGGTTGCTTCTTGGAAGCCCATGAAATGGCTTCCTATCCCAAATGAAAAACATATCCTGATGTGCTATTTATGTCATCTACACTTCCAGCTGAATCACGGTCAATGTAACCAATCAATTTGAAATTATCAGTTTCGGAGTACAGAACACCATACTCCTTTGTTCCATTCACATACCTCAATATTATCTTGCATGCTTGCCAATGTGACTACTTGGGTGTCTCCATGAATTAGGATATTAGACCTACTGAATACATAATATGAGGCCTAGTTGCAATCAAATACATTAGACTGCCAACCATGCTCTTGTACAATGTCGGATCGACATTCTTGATACAATATTCCTTGCTTAACTTCAACCCCATGATAGTTGGAGTTGATTTACTTTTATGCCCAAAAAATATCTCAGCAAACCCAATTCAGTCATTTCAAATTCACTTTTCACGACTGATTTAAAATCAACAATGAGAGAAACATCATTGACTGTAAGAATTAAATCATCTACTTACAAAACAACAATAATAATTTTATCATCTTTTTCTCTGACGTAGAGTGTGGGTTCACCATCACACTTGTCAAACCCATTGTCTATCAAGTAAGCATCAATCTTGTTGTACCATGATCGTGGTGCTTGCTTCAGCCCATAAAGAGATTTCTTCAATTTACACACTTTATGTTCTTGTCCTTCTATCTCATAGCCAGGAGGTTGTTCAAGTTACATACACCTCCTCTTTCAACACTCCATTCAAGAGTGATGACTTCACATCCCTTTGATAAAATTTCCATTTTTTGTGTGCTGCAATCGAGAACTCTATTTGCACTATCTCCATCCTTGCAACTGGTGCAAAGGTTTCCTCATAGTCTTTTACTTGTTTTTGCTTTTAGCCTTTGACAACTAGCCTTACTTTGTGCCTTTATATCTTGCCTTCAATGTTACTCTTGGTATTATAGACCTATTTCACTCCAATAACTTATTTTCCTTGTGGGAGGTCCACTAACTCCCATGTGTTATTGTTTTCTATTGCTCCTATCTCTTCATTGATTGCTTCAAACCATTTCTTTTCTTTTACTGCATCTTCAAAAAGGATTGGGTCATCAACATGAAAAAATAAAGAAAATAAAGAATTCAGACCAACATTATTATCAACTTTTTCCTACTCATAAATTTCACTTAAATTTATGAATCTTGGTCTTCTTGTATTTGCTGAAGATGTGCTTGGAGTTTCACTTGAACTTGAGGGAGTTGCTAATCCTTGTGGTGTGCTTGGAGAAGCACTTCCTTGGTTTTGAAATGTTGTTCTATTTCTTGCTTGTGGTGTGCTCTATCGATCTTGTGTAGGTGGAGGAGGAGCCACCATTGAGGAATTATTTTCTGCAATCAATTCCTCCTTGTCTTCATGTGAAATACATGTCTTCAGATTTACTGTCTTCTCTAAACTTCCATCCCAAGCTTCTTCTTCAATGAACTGAACATCTCTGTTGATTATTAGTTTCTTTGTTGATGGATTATAGAGCTTGTAGGCCTTGGATTCATCATTGTATTCAATAAATATACACTTCTTCCCCTTGCTATCCAACTTATTCCTTAACTGATCTGGGACATGTGCATATGCCACACATCCAAACACTCTCATGTGAGTGACAACTTTATTTGTTCCACTCCACGCTTCTTCCGGACCTCTGTTCATAACAGCTTTGGTTGGAAATCTATTTAAAATATAAGGTGCACAATTGACATCTTATGCTCAATACTCATTTGGAAAATGCTTTGCCTTCAACATAATTCTTACCATGTCCATGATGGTCCTATTCTTTCTTTCTGCTACACCGTTTTGTTGAGGTGTATAACTTGTGGTAAATTTCTTACGAATCCTATGCTCCCTGCAGAAACGTAGGAAGTATTTGCAGATATATTCTCCACCTATGTTAGTTCTCAACACTTTTATATAGTGTCCACTTTTCTTCTCAACAAGAGGTTTGAAGTGGTAGAACTTTTCAAAACACTTTTATGTTCTAGAAAATACACCCATGTCTTCCTTGTGTAATCATCTATAACTGTCAAAACATAATGACTGCCAGCTAATGATGGCGTTTGCATTGGTCCACATAAATCTGAGTGGACAATCTCCAAAGGTGCCTATTCCCTTATACTCTTTCCTCCTGGAAATGATTCTTTGTGTTGTTTGCGCAAGATGCAGTGTTCACATAGGATGTCTCTTTTCTCTACGAGTGGTAATCCCTTTACCATGCCATTTCTATGCAATAAGTTCAAACCTCCGAAATTGAGATGCCCAAATCTCAAATCACATAACCAGTTCTCATCTTTCACTTCTTGTGTGACAGATGCTGCAGCACCTCCTTCCTTCAAGTCTGATTTGATCTTGAGAGAAAACATTCTATTGCTTGTCATATGCACTTTTGCAATGACCTGTCTACTTGGAGGTATATCCAT
>CM076573.1:670993735-671114591 GCA_034641835.2 Pinus albicaulis
TAGAAGCAGAACCCATCAAACCCTCCTACCACGCATGGGCTAATAGTTGGAGGAATCTTCCTGTTTTGGGAACTTAGTGTCCATGTTGAATATTGATATATGAGATTAATGCAATTTATTTAACCGGTAAGCAAGGATTGTTCAACTACCTGGGTTTGGGTATCATCGAAAACCAATCCAAATTCTGAATAAACACACCGGGTGGAAGCTCCAATTGCACCTGCGGCACCCAACGCCAGTAAATCAAATAGAGGCTATTAAGATGCCTGAATTCCTATAGAAACAAATTGATGTGTGAAGGAATTTGCTCGATACCGTGACGACAGAGAAAGGATGAGGCAAATTTTCCAAGAAATTTGAACAACTCAGAATCTCTCTTCTTGTTGGTATGGGTACGAAACCTAGAGCCGACAACAGTGGGAGAGTATCAAAGAATTAACGAATTTATGCAGGAGAAAGAATAGTTTCCTAAACCAAGAGATGAATTTACTTTTCCATTAGAAAATTACTTGAAGAGAATAGCCTGGAGGGTTTCTCAAGTGTCGAATTTGTGTACCAAACCGAGCGCTTATTCCCATTGTGGCGGGAGTAACAGGCACCACACCTGTGGACAAACCCTTAAGGAAAGAGTGAAAAAAAAAATCGCAGAACTATATAAGGTCCTCAAGAAATTAGTTAATTTCTTTGTGACAAGAAATGGAATTTTTTATGCATATGAATGGTCACTGGGCGTTTATTGTCCCAAGCTATTGAAGCTTAGTCGTATTAATGAACGTATGAACTGTTGAAAATATTAAAGTCACTTGCCAGCCTTTGGGCAGGAAGAACAAAGTACAGCAACAGCAACAGCAGCACAGAGTTTTGAGTGCACAGCACTCTGTATTAAAGAAGAATGAAGAACGTAAGGAGAATAATTTACTGATGATGGGCCACAGCCAAGTATGACAGAGAAAGAAATTAATTTTGAAGTATGGACGAAGTCATTTTTTATAGAGGAGCGAAGATTTCCCGTAGTTCAAGTCTACGGAAGAGCAGAATTCATTAAGCCAGTCATTTTGGGCTTAAAAGCCCTCAACAACCAAAGGAATGAAATATTGAATGAAACAGGCGGAAGTCACTTATGAAGCAGAAGGACAAGTGGTCCCTACCACTTGAGCGCAAAAGCGCAAGATCTCAAGATCGAAATTTCAGAAGTTCAGAAGACCAATTGTCTTGTTGATGTGAAAATCTACGATGTGCGATGTGCGCCATCGCACAATCGCATATCACATATTTCAATGTTGTCATCGCTCTCATCCATCGTAAGTTAGTTTGTTGCGATGTGCGATCGTCGCGCCATCACAACATCGCAACATCGCATATCGCAAAGTTGTTCGGCCACATATATATATGTTATCGCAAATGTTGAAAGTTGCGATGTGCGCTCATCGCACCATCGCAATATCGCATTTCCATTGTTCATTTCCACCATGTGTTAGCGCAGATATTTGCGATGCGATTCCATCAAACATCGCAAATATCGCAAATCGCACTTTTTCCGTTCCGCCATATCGCATATCGCAATACTGTCAATTGCGATGGCTGACTACAATGTGCTCCCCACTCGTACGTCGTGCCAAGATCAAAGTTTTATGTTTTGCAAATATTTTCCTTTGTAATTGTTTTTATTGTTGTTTTACGTATTTTGTTCCGCCGCGCCATATAAAAAGAGAAAAGGCCCGAGAGCCATTGTAATGAATGTATTGTATTGCATTGTAAACGCTGTGTGAGCCCGCAAGCAAAGAAAACACAGTAAGAAGAACATAGCACTGTTTTGTGCGTTCTTGAGAGACAGAGAGAGAAAATATTTTTTTTATATAGCACTGCGTCTGTAGCAGTCGAACATATTTTGTGAATCCCTCCATTGAGGAAGAAATTTGTAACAATTTTTTTTAAGTTTTGTTAATCAAACTGAAATAGAAAGAATTTTCATGCCATCTCTGTCTGCGATTAAAATTTATGTTTTTAAAGTTCTCTGTGTTTAGAGGAGAGCGTCATTCTCTCCACTGTTTGCTTGGAATTTCCAATAATTCCAACATGGTATCAGAGCTATTTCAGGCTCTTTGAAGGTTTCAAAGAAGCTGAAGAAGAAGAATACTTGTTGCAGCGTTTTCTCCAGCAGCGTGAAAAGATCGACAAAAGTCACAGTCAGGTATTTCTCAAAGATAAAAGTGCGTTGTTTATTGTTTAAGGAGTTTGTTCTTTCAAGAAGGAAAGACAGTTTATTTAAGCTTAGAGTTCAGTTTTGAAGCAATGGCTGGACCAAGCACTGGTATGAGTCTTGGAAATGTTCAAATTCTACAGTTTAATGGAAAGAACTATGATTATTGGGCCATTACCATGAGAGCCCTGTTTGTATCACAAGACTTATGGGAATTAGTAGAAGATGGTTTTACAGAACCAGCTGATGAGCAGGCTTTTAATGCCTTAATTCAAGCAAAGAAGGATGTGTTGAAGAATAATAGGAAGAAAGACTCTAAAGCTCTCTTCTTATTGTATCAAGCTGTAAATGAGAGTGTGTTTCCGAGGATAGCAGCATCTAAGAAATCCAAGAAGGCATGGGAAACTCTGAAAGTTGCCTATCAAGGTATGGAGAAAGTGAAGACAGCAAAGCTTTAGTTGTTGAGAAGAGATTTTGAAACTCTTTGCATGAAAGAGTCAGACAGTGTTGACACATTTTTCACACATGTGATTGGGATTGTAAATCAGATAAGATCCCATGGAGAAGCTCTTGAAGAAAGGAGAATCATGGAGAAACTTTTGAGATGCTTACTCTCAAAGTTTGATGTTATTGTAACCACCATAGAAGAGACCAAAGATCTCTCACAGTTCACAGTAGATGAACTTCATGCCTCACTGATAACTCATGAATAGAGATTGAGCAGAGATGAACACTCATCTCTTGAGCATGCCTTCAAGACACAGATGCCTTCAGGAAGAGGAAGAGGTCAAGGCAAAGGAAGAGGAAGAGGCAGAAGCCAGAACAAAGGTGGAAGGAACAGCCCTTCACATTCACATGGAAGGAGCAACAGTCAAAGTCAGAGCCACGGCCAATGGAACAGCCAGCAAGGTGGACATCAACACCAACATGGTCATGGACAAAGGTATGACAAATCCAATGTCCAACGTAATTATTGAAAGAAATATGGGCACTATGCAAATGAATGTAGAAAGAAGCAAAATGACATGAAAAATAAGCAGAACGCTAATGTAGCGAAAGAAGAAAAGAACCCAAGTAATGTGCTGTTAGCTTGTAATGTAGCACAAGATAAAGATGATAATGTTTGGTTCTTAGATTCAGGTTGTAGTAATCATATGACTGGCAACAAAGCAATGTTTTCCAATTTAGATGAAGATGTAAAATCTAAAGTGACCACAGGAACTGATACTAAGATCTCTGTTAAGGGAAAAGGCAGAGTTAGTATTCGAGCAAGGAACGGGGAGCAGAAATTTGTCCCTGATGTATATTATGTTCCAGGTCTAAAGTGTAATCTTTTGAGCGTTGGGCAGCTCATAAATAAAGGTTACAATGTAATTTTTAAAGATGATGTGTGCACAATAAAAGATATACCTCCAAGTAAGAAAATTATTGCTGAAATTCAAATGACCAGTAATAGAATGTTTTCACTCAAGCTCAACATTGACTTGAAAGGAAAAGGAAAGAATGTAGTAGCTGTAACACAAGAAGCCTTTCAGAAGGAAGAAAAGGATGAAAATTGGTTATGGCATCTGAGATTTGGACATCTCAATTTCGGAGGATTAAATTTGCTGCAGAGAAAAGGAATGGTAAGAGGTTTACCATTGATAGAGAAGCCTGACAGCCTATGTGAAGGCTGCATCTTGGGAAAGCAACACAGAGAAAAATTTCCTTCAGGGAAAAGCATAAGGGCAAAAGCACCCTTAGAAATAATTCATTTAGATTTATGTGGGCCGATGCAAACAGCATCTGTTTCAGGCAGCAATTACATGCTAACCTTCATAGATGATTTCACAAGAAAAGTGTGGGTTTATTTTCTGAAATATAAGAGTGAATTCTTTCAGAAATTTTTCCACTTTAAAGCTCTTGTAGAGAAAAAAAGTGGGTAGTATATTAAAGTCCTCAGAACCGACAGAGGAGGAGAATACATATCAAAGGAATTTCTGCGTTTTTGCAGAGAAAACGGCATACACAAGCAGTTTACCAAAAGGTACGCACCGCAACAGAATGGATTTTCTGAAAGAAAGAATCGAACCATAATGGAAATGGTGAGAAGTATGCTAAAGGCAAATCATTTACCGAATGAGTATTGGGCAGAAGCAGCAAACTGTGCTGCGTATATTTTAAATAGATGCCCTACAAAAGCTGTGATGAACAAGGTTCCAGAAGAATCGTGGAGTGGCAGAAAACAGGGAGTCACCCACATGAGAGTTTCTGGATGTGTGGCATACGTACACATTCCAGACAAGTTGAGAAAGAAGTTGGATAGTAAGGGAGAGAAGTGCATTTTCCTTGGATATTGTGAGTATTACAAAGGATACAGATTGTATAACCCATTCACAAAGAATTTTTTGATAAGCAGAGATGTGCAATTCATTGAAGAGGAAGCATGGGATGGAAGCATAGAGAAAACAGTCAATGTTAAAAGCTGTTTGTCTCATGATGAAGATGAGGGAGATGTGGTTGAAATTAATAACCCATCCGTAGCACAACCTCCACCAGCACAAGGACAGCAAGGGACACCTCAAGCAGCAGCGAGAACACCCTTGAGAAGAAGTGGGAGTGCATCTCCAAGCACACCACATGGAGAAGAAATGAGTGCTTCATCAAGCACAACTACACCAAGTGAAAGCGGAACAAGGTTCAGAAGCCTTAGAGAAATCTATGAGCAAGGAGAAGCAAATGAAGGTATGAATTCCTTATTTGCTTTGTACTGTCAAGTTGATGATCCTGTTCATTTTGAAGATGCTATTAAAGATAAAAAATGGATAGAAGCTATGGAAGATGAAATTAAAGCCATAGAGAAGAACAAAACATGGGAGCCGGTTGATCTCCCAGAAGGTAAAGAAGTCATTGGTGTAAAATAGGTCTATAAGACCAAAAGAAATGCTGAAGGAAAGATAGAAAGACACAAGGCCAGACTTGTTGTCAAAGGATATAAGAAGAAGCAAGGAATTGATTATGAAGAAACTTTTGCACCAGTTGCAAGAATGGAAACCGTAAGAGCAGTGTTGTCCATAGCAGCACAAAAAAAATGGAAAGTATACCAAATGGATGTAATATCTGCATTTTTAAATTGAGTTTTAATGGAAGAGGTATACATGGAAAAACTTCTTGGATATGAAAAGAAAGGCCAAGAGCATAAGGTCTGCAAATTGAAGAAAGCTCTTTATGGGCTGAAGCAAGCTCCAAGAGCATGGTACAGTAGGATAGACTCCTATCTACTGGAAAATGGATTTGAAAAGTGTGAGGGAGAACCTACCCTCTACATCAAAGAAAATTATGGTAAGATGTTAATTGTTGTTTTATATGTTGATGATTTAATTTTTACAGGTAATGATGATTACCTTGTTGAAAATTTTAAAACAGTCATGAAAAATGAATTTGAAATGACTGAGATGGGTTTGTTGAGATAATTCTTGGGAATAGAAGTAGAGCAAGGTGAGAAAGGGATTTTTATATCCCAAGAAAATTATGTGAATCAGGTTTTAGAAAGATTTAATATGCAGGAGTGCAAAGCTGCAATTACTCCCACAGTAATGGGATTGAAGTTGAGAAAAGATGACAACAGCAAGGATGTTGATCCAAGTTTGTATAAAAGCATAGTTGGCAGCCTCATGTATTTGACTGCAACTAGGCCGGATATTATGCATGCTCTTAGTTTAATTTCCAGATTTATGGAGAAGCCAAAAGAAGCACATTGGCAAGCAGCAAAGAGAATTCTGAGGTATGTGAAAGGAATAAAAGGATTTGGTATTTTATATACTACTTCAAAACATTCAGAATTAGTTGGTTACACTGACAATGATTGGGCTGGAAATGTAGATGATCGGAAGAGCACTTCCGGTTATTTTTTTCATATGGGTTCAGGAGCCATTTCATGGGCTTCTAAGAAACATCCTATTGTAGCATTATCTACAGCAGGGGCAGAATATGTGGCAGCTACAGCAGCAGCGTGTCAAGCAATTTGGATGAGAAGAATGTTGAGAAGTTTGTGCGAAGAACAGGTAAAGGGCACTGTGATTTATTGTGACAATAGCTCAGCGATTGCATTGTCAAAGAATTCTGTGTTTCACAAGAGAACGAAACACATAGACACAAAGTTTCACTATATCAGAGAATTGGTGAACAATGGAGAAGTTGTTTTACAGCATTGTAAAACAGAGGAGAAATATGCAGATATTTTGACAAAGCCATTGGCACAGAAAACATTTGAATTTTTAAGAAAATGTTTGGGTATGATAGATAACCCAACAGCTGACTTTAAGGGGGAGTGTTGAAAATATTAAAGTCACCTGCCAGCCTTTGGGCAGGAAGAACAAAGTACAGCAGCAGCAGCAGCAGCGCAGAGTTTTGAGTGCACAGCACTCTGTATTAAAGAAGAATAAAGAACATAAGGAGAATAATTTACTGATGATGGGCCGCAGCCAAGTATGATAGAGAAAGGAATTAATTTTGAAGTATGGGCGAAGTCATTTTTTACAAAGGAGCGAATATTTCCCGTAGTTCAAGTCTACGGAAGAGCAGAATTCATTAAGACAGTCATTTCAGGCTTAAAAGCCCTCAACAACCAAAGGAATGAAATATTGAATGAAACAGGTGGAAGTCACTTATCAAGCGGAAGGACAAGTGGTCCCTACCACTTGAGCGCAAAAGCGCAAGATTGCAAGATCGCAATTTCAGAAGTTTAGAAGACCAAGTGTCTTGTTGATGTGGAAATCTGCGATGTGCGATGTGCGCCATCGCACAATCACATATCGCATATTTCAATGTTGTCATCGCTCCCCGCCATCGCAAGTTAGTTTTTTGCGATGTGTGATCGTCGCGCCATCGCAACATTGCATATCGCAAAGTTGTTCCGCCACATATATATATATATATGTTATTGCAAATGTTGAAAGTTGCGATGTGCGCCCGTCGCACCATCGCAATATCGCAATATCGCATTTCCATTGTTCGTTTCCGCCATGTGTTATCGCAGATATTTGCGATGCGATCCCATCGCACATTGCAAATATTGCAAATCGCACTTTTGCCGTTCCGCCATATCGCATATCGCAATACTGTCAATTGCGATGGCCAACTACGATGTGGTCCCCACTCGTACGTCCCGCTAATATCAAAGTTTTATGTTTTGCAAAGATTTTCCTTTGTAATTGTTTTTATTGTTGTTTTACGTATTTTGTTCCGCCGCGCCATATAAAAGGAGAAAAGGCCCGAGAGCCAATGTAATGAATGTATTTTATTGCATTGTAAACGTTGTGTGAGCCCACAGGCAAAGAAAACACAGTAAGAAGAACATAGCACTGTTTTGTGCATTCTTGAGAGACAGAGAGAGAAAAGATTTGTTTTATATAGCACTACGTCTGTAGCAGTCGAACATATTTTGTGAATCCCTCCATTGAGAAAGAAATTTGTAACAGTTTTTTTTAAGTTCTGTTAATCAAACTGAAATAGAAAGCATTTTCATGCCATCTCTGTCTGCGATTAAAATTTCTATTTTTAAAGTTCTCTGTGTTTAGTGGAGAGTGTCATTCTCTGCACTTTTTGCTTGGAATTTCCAATAATTCCAACATGAACCAATGGTGAAACAATCAGGTTTGATGATTGGGGGAAACGAACTCAAAGGCACATTTTCCATTACCCATGGCGAAAAGGTAGAAGGATTAAGGTTAGATAAATTTAATCTCCAACATCGATTTACATCTCCACTGGTGCACAATAACCCAGAGTCACCTGCAGCCATGTGAAGGGGTTTTTCGAAGCGGTATCAGAGTGGAACACACCAATCCGGAGGCGGGACACAAACCAAGAGTATTAAAACTGATTTTACCACAATTTATGTTATCCAATATGAGGAAGGAACTAATTAAAACATCCATTTTTTTACGCTTTTTCCACAACAAACCACCAGTGGAGCAATGTGAAGGGACAAAGCGATAACAGGTTACGTTTAAAATATTGGAGCGTGTCCATGGTAAATGTCAAATCCTAAAGACAAGTGACCCAATGTACGGGGTGGAATGGTATATAGGTACCTTCACGAGGGAAATACAAGCCTCCCTATTTTTAAATATGAAATACCCGCTTAGATATTGGGAAAATATAACAATTTAAAATTACTAGGATCACACACATTTTGGGTTATTGGATGGGGAAACTTGTGGCATGAATTGTTTGGGCTCTAATGTATTCTTGAGATATTTATTTTATTGTAATAAATGCATCCTTTACACAAGAGAAACCATTTAGCAATGTGAATTTAAGGTCTAGAGGGAAAAAAAGGGCCCACGATACCTCAATGAAATAAGGAACCTAGTAAGGGATACGGTAAGGAGTGGAATACACCGTAATAATAATATAGTGTGAGGTATGGTCTTTATATGGGTATGGAGTATCCAAATTCAGTATACCAAGAAGGATAGATAAGCTGAGGTGACGACCATAAGAAAGAGCGGTGGAGATGGCTAACGAAACGGAACGACAAACATGAGGATTTTATGTGTTTATAATAGAAGAATTGGACTGATATCGTTGACATGATGAGAAAATAAGATTAAAAAAAACATCGTTATAACTAGGTTTAAGACAAAATTCCAATTTATGATTATTGGTCTTCTACTTTTCTACAAGATGCTGCAACTATTTTGATAATTGAACAACTACATATTCTATGACTCAAAATTATTCAAAATAGCAAATTATTCAAAATAGCATAACACTTTTTTAAGAGATTTCACTCAAACTAGTAAACATTAAGTGAACCCAATATATCATCAAGTGAAATAATAATTTAAAAATGTAAATAATACCACTTTTTAAAAGCTTTTGAGTATTACCAACAATAAATAATACTAGGAAAAAGTGTTCATAAAACTAATTTTGAATATGTTTAAATGTAAACATATTGGACATTGTACTTCCAATCATACTAAAAGTTAGTTAACCAAAAATTAAAATATATGTATTTAAAAATATTTGAAAATTCTTGTAGTTATCTTTGAGGATTTATACATTAAATTTTATTAATTACCACAATTGCAAATAATAAAGGTTGTAAGGTTTTTTAATTCCTTCTAGTTCCCTTTTTTCTTTTATTGCTTTTCACTTGTTTTGAAAAAAAAAATGCCTATAATTACTGTATAAAAAAATCAATATTATTCCATAATTCAAATTTTATT
Organism: Pinus albicaulis; assembly: GCA_034641835.2. Classification (NCBI taxonomy): domain Eukaryota; kingdom Viridiplantae; phylum Streptophyta; class Pinopsida; order Pinales; family Pinaceae; genus Pinus; species Pinus albicaulis. The sequence continues at coordinate 671,003,153 of CM076573.1, forward strand.
TTTTAAATTTTAGCTTGCCTCCTAGACATAAATAATCGGTAATTTAACCCCAAATTAATCGCCATGAATAAAGTTCATTTAAACATTCTAAAATATATGTTATCTTTTGGATATTTCCTCTTAGGATCTCATATTTATAAAACAAAAAGCATATGCACAATCAATTATTTCTGAGCTAATATAGCCATAATTTTATGGAATCCCAAAAATATATATTCTAATAGTCTATTATAAATATTATGAAGGAAATCAACTACTGCGTCATCTATTTACATAAAATACTTACATAGAATAATTTATACTAGTGGTTTATATATATAACTTATGTTGATTAAACATCAAGATGTAACGCCCACGAAAATACAGTTTTTACCATGATTTACAAAAATAGTTGAATCAATAATTGGTTAAAAAGATGAACGAATTCTTGAATCGGTTGAGAATAAATAGGTGATGCGTCTAGCATTTTGGGGAGAGGGTTGCATGGAATTTTCCAGTCTCCTACACTGGTATCCGAGCTGTATAGAACTCCATTTCTCATTGTGAAATGACCTGGCAGCGTGTTGTGATAAGTGTTCGTGCCATGCTCCGGTAGTGAGAAATTGTGGTAGTTTTTGAAACCTACAGTTTGACTGTGTTTATTTAAGCGCTCTAGAAAGGTTAAAGACCAGTCGTGAAGCCGACTCGGAGATTCAGGGACCTGGCTCGGAGGCGTTTGGACGCACTGCATCTGCGGTGGTGGTGTGCGATGCTCAGGTGCTAGGAGACCTGACCTGCTTTTTTTTTGGAGTACACCGGTTTGCGGTGTGAGTAACCCCGTGGTATTCTCTTCAGTGAGTCTGCGCTACATCTGTGGTGTGAGAGTAGCCAGCGCCAACGCTGAAGGCTATAATTCTTGTTTGGTCTTGATGCAAGTGGGTGTTTTCTTTTTAAGCAAACATGCAGTGATGTGTCAACCACTCTGTTAAGAATTGGAGGCATGATCTGCGTTGAATACCAACGTTTGGAGAGTCGACTGCCAAGATAAGTATCTTTGCTAATTTTTACTATATAATCTTTTGTTGTGAGAAGAAAGATATAAATAAAGATTATATATCATATAGTTTTCTGCAAAAATATTATATATATATGACTCCCAAGATAGGTGATTTTGGCTTGCTTCCTTGATTAGATAGTCTTTCTCTTTGTGAGTTAAAAGTAAAGAAAAGATTATATATATATGACTGCCAAGATAATAATTTTGGCTAAATTTATTTATTATATAATCTCTTTGTTTGTGAATTGAAAAATATATAGTTCACTTGTGAGTTGAAATATATAGTTCACTTAATTTACAATTTATTTTCATATCAAGATGGGTAAATATATGAGAAAATAATTCAAGGGAAATAAGTTGAAATTTTCCTTCTTAAGGTGAAAATATATTTTGGTGGACATATTAAGATTAAGGCTTTGGTAACCTTATATTGAAATGTTTGAAATGCATGCATATCTAAAATAGGCATGTGTCTATTGTGTGTATTTATTTCATGCATTTTTGGATAAATATGCATGTTTTCATATTCTCTATACATTGTATTTAATGCATATAGATAGGAAAAACATATGCATATATTTAAAATATGTGAGATACAAACAAGCTTTATCAACTAATGATATTACATTGGTAAAGATTAGTTGTTCAATAAATCCATGGTTAGTTTCATAAAACCATGGGTAGTTTTTCCATGGTGTTGACAAAGATTAATTATTTCATAAAACCATGGGTAGATTACCATGGTGTTTGCAAATATTAGTCAATTAATAAATCTATGGATTGTTTACCGTGGTGTTGGTAAAGTTAATTTATTTAATAAATTCATGGTTAAAGGAACTAATCAGTTTTATTCCTTAGATGAATAAACTAAGAGATTCTTTTATATAAAATGATTACGATGTTAAATTCCTTTTTAAGGAAGATCTTGCATATACATGCAATATATGTATTAGCTTATATTGAAAAATAATATACATTTTTGGATGTAGAAAGATAGCTTGTAGTATTAAAACTACATTGAATATGATTGTTAATATAATATTGAAAATGAGACATGTATTTATATTCATAATTGTGTGTTTTTACATATGATTACATGCTCACTAGCATTGATATTTTCTTTGGAAGACTTGTGAAGGAGGTTATGTGCTTCGCTGTGTAAGCACTCCTTTAGGGAGATTCTTTTGGAATTGGTATGCACTCACATGAATGGAAGAAACAATTGTTATGTTAATTTGCGTTTCATGCACTAAAGGTAATAGCTTAAGGGTTACCTATTTTTATTAAAATGTATGTAAACCACATGCATAAATATCTTAACTGATGTATTAGTCTATTTTAAAGAAAGGCTTGGGAGAAGTAGCCATTGTCTTGTAGGAATGTGTGCTATTGCGGCGGAAACATTAGTTATTGTGATGACTTATAACCAACACATATGAGGTATGTGTCGTTAAAGAGCAAACGACAAGGTACTTTACTTGCTTGTCATAAATATACATGAGTAGATGGAGAAACTACTATAATACAGATATGTGAAATGATTGATTTATGAATCTTGACATCATTTTATGTTGAAGGCATCATAGCAGGGAATGATCGTGACATGTACAAAGGAATATTATGCTTGTCATGTACAAAGGGAAATTATGTTGTTCCTGGTGGCAGGTAAATGATTAATATTCATGCAGATGAGTGAGAGTTGCAGGAAAGTCCAATGTACGATGGTCCATTGTAGGTACATCAATGCCACCAAGATGTGAAGATCTGAAGATATGAAGACCAGAGGGTAAATCGTATCATATTTATTGTAATGGCTTTAAGCTAGATACTTGCATATTTCCTTGTAAGATTATATAAACGATGGTTAAGGGATGGTCTCCCTTATAAGCCATTGAGTGATGGGATGAACACCCTCACGAGCGTTTAATAATAAAATTAAACGTTTGCTGGTTTTCACCCTACGGGGTTTCCAGGGTATATTGGTGTTCAATGATGTGATTGATTATTGTGTCCAGATGATGAGTTTTATTCATTTCTTGTTATGATGTTCATAATGGAAATTATGTGATGATTATACGAGTAATGAGATGAATGGATGGTTACACCATATAGTATTAAGTTAATATACTGTAATGGAGGTTGTTAAGGGTTAAGGAGTTTACTATTCTTATTTATAAAATTACACTATGAACTGTTAAACATTCTATGTAATGATGAGTAGCTTGTATAAAAAAAAAATTAACTCCTTACATTTCACTGTGAAGTTAATGAAGTTAGTGAAAAGAAATTGAGGGATTGGAGATGAAAAGCATCGCATCTCTAATCTAGGTTGAACAATGAGTTTCAAGAGATAAGTATTATTATCTTTCTTTTCATGAAACACTAGTTATTTCATTTATGGAAAATACACTTCTTACAAAGTAAATAACTATTGAGTTAGAGTTTCTTTAAAGAATGATATGTATTTTCCATGTGCATAAAACTTCTATTGTTGTGTTGAATTTTCCTTGAAAGAAGTTGGGAATTTGATTTCTTGAAAAAGAAACATGTGTGTGCTTGAAAATTTAACTAATATACATTTGATTCTTCTTGAGAAAATATGTATATTTTGAAAATAAATCTTGCATGTGAATCTTGCAACTAAAAGAGACAAATATAGAGTAAAATGTGGTTTTACTTAATATGCAAGATTGTGCTAGTTCTTTTGGAAAGTAATAAAGCATTGCTAATATGATAGTCTTTTAGAAAGATATACCATGGTAAAAGACCAAACTACTATGCTATTTTTGCTGAGAAGAACCCATGTGAGTTCTTGCAAAGATTATTAGTACATATCTTGAAAGGTGTGAGCAGTAGTAAAACATAAATAAGTAAACTTGCTTGCCTTTATATATATCTTATTTAAGAAAATATAATAAGCCTATTTTCTTTAAAAATGGATTTCGTACCGATGTGTTAAATGATAAGGAATCCAAGTTCTTTTCTGGAAAATAAATATAGGCTAAAGAGAATAACCTCTTGAATATAATACATTGATAGATGGATTATGTCAACTTCTTGATTTAGGGGTATTAAAGGTTAAGTTAACCTTGTTAATATTGCGTATTTTTTATGCATAAAAGAGACTATCTATGGTAAATTATTGGAAGCAAAGCATGAGCAACTTTCATGTAGAATCATAGAGGAACAAGGTTCTTTGCATGGATAGAAGATCTATTGAGTATGTGAGTACTTTATGCTATCATAACTATTATGTTAGTTTCATTTGGAGTAAGTTCATGCAAAGGAATCCAATAGCTGTATTATATTTCATCAGAAAGAACATAAGTGTATATGTGGAAATGATAACATGTTTTTTTATCCTACTTTAGAAAAGATTCTTTGGCAAAGAAGATGAATTACATGTACAAAAACTAAAGTAATGCTTTGGTTTCCTTGAAATATATACATGGCTAATGGGGGTATAATATTTTGAGAATAAGGTATGTATTCTTATGTTTTATCCCATTAGTTTTATGGAAAATAAAACCATGTTTTTCATGCCTATTATGTTATGTGTCCTCGAAGAGGAATCATGAGTTTTCCTACTCGATTATGTTAAGTACTCTATTGGGAAATTAAGATTAGAATCTTTATGCATTGTATGCATAGGAACAACAACCAATGTGTTAGCTTTATTACATTTGCATGCTCCAAAGGAAAAATATGAAGCGGTGGGTCTTTTTTTAAAATTTAAGTAAAGCGAATGCACATTGTGTCATTTTCCATTGAAGGAATTTCTGAACAAACATGGTGATTCGTTTGGTACGAATGTGTGCATGTATGAAAAATGTCATAATAATATGGGATTTATTTGACATGAATTGATAATTACTTACTCACACTAATGTAGAGATGTTAGAAGAAATCATGTTGTGACATTGTATTCACATCTCATATATGCACATGAATAGGTGTTAAAAAGATCACTCAAAGATTGATTATTTATTGATTAAGGTTTTATCTAATCATGCTATGAAATCTTGTCAATGCTGCTAAAAGAAAACATTGTTATGGAGGAGCAATGTGAATTTCCTGATGGGAATGAGTACTGTATTAGGGAGAGAAGTTCTTCAAATGAAATAAAGCTAAGTATTTTATTTTATTTTAAGAAGTCTATGCATATGCATGTTGTTTCTTTTTAAAATGAATTGTTACATACAGGGCATTGCATGAGATTAGCTTCCATTTAAGAGAATTCTTAAAAAAGTACATGCTATTATAACATACTTTTTCTGCATAGGAATATGCATATGAGATTAATATGTGTATATGCCTTATTTCTTTAGGAAAGAAAGTATAAAAGCATGAAAGAAAAATAGTTACTTTTCATTTGAGCTTGAAAAAAAGAAATTGTTTTAGCATGCAATAAAATTTCTAAATTACCATGCACTACTTTAAAAGGATGAATGTGTATAGTGATGGTGTGTGAAACTAATGCATGAATGCAAAAGATGAGGAAAGTCATTATATAAGATGATATAGTGTTAAAATTAAATCAAATAAAATCTCTTAATGGGTCAAGTTGTGAAACTTCATTAAAGGACTTGTTGCCTGACCAGTTTTTTCATGAGATGTCATGACTGCATTAAGATCATAATGGCATGGAATGACTAGTTTTAGAGTGACTCGTGTCATGAATGGATTCAAATTATTAATAAAATTGATTAGTTATGAATGAATAACTAAGGAGAGTTATATGCATGAATCGATTTTGACTAAAGCTATTTGAAAGTTGTGAACAAGTAATTATGATAATTACTTTGTGTGTCAGTCTGTGGGAATGGAACATTATGGGAATTGGAAATGTTTTCACTCATACCCTAATCGTTACTGACACATAAGAATTAATGAATATTTATATATACTAGTATGCATAACAACATTTTATGAAGGAACTTAAAATGATTGCATAAGACAATATGTTCTTGAGAAAAGGCATATTTACGATTAGCATTGTTTCTTATTGTAAGCATGAGTAGCTTAATGGAAACAGAAAATCTGTGAAAATAAAGCATCGCAAGCATTGAAATGTGAGTTGCAACAGTAAACGTTAAAGTATCATGTTTTAATGTACAACACATGTATGTTACTTCCAAGGTGGAAGTTGTGACAGCTTCATTAAAGCTAACTAGTATTAACTAGCTAAGGACAATTTGTTTAATTTTCTTTTAGCTGGCAAGAAAAACTTAAATCATCACTGTTGATGAAGAAAATTATTTAATTTGTTGAAATTAATTAATGAAAGAAAATATTTCTAAGCTGATGGTAAAAATGTTTCCATGAATAGGAAGTGGTTGGGGACAGTTGGAAAGACAATTACCTACTCCTCTGAGGATAAGATGGATCCCCGGGGAGGAGTAGGCATTCTGTGAAATTGGTAAAGGGGGAGTATTTTCTCGAGTTGGTTGGGACCAGTTGAAAATAGCTTCCAGCAACCCTTGTAAAGCCAAAAACATCTGAGTGTGACTGGAATTGGAGAATTGGACCAGACTGTCCCACATTTCTCTTCCAGACTTTTCTGAGTATGACTGGATTGGCCATCTAGAGGTCATAGCAGAAAGATCCAGTGTTAACCCGTGACACTGTCTAGATTATGGAGCTAGGGGGCAAGTGGAGGACGTAATAGCCTCACTTGATGGTTGGGAGGACCACAGTTTGAAAGACTAAATTTCCAGATAAGTATAAAGACTTTTAGTGTGGAAAGATTGACTGTCTGGACGTTAAAAAAAAAAAATTACTCAATCCTATGGATTAGGAGGAGCATTTTGTTTACCATTGTGGTTCTCATAGTGGAACAAGTTAAGTAAAAGTTGTGTTGTATTAAAATGAATGATTCATTTACTAATTTGTTTGAATTTCTTAGCAGATGCTAGGATATGACGATGATGCATTGATTGACCGTTGGTATGATGAAGAGAGCTAGGTGCTCTCTAAGTACTTTTTAAGTACTGTATGGATGTCTTTAGTAGGAGCTAAGACAGTGTGCATGTGATGCATTAATGAGAGGGATGGTTCTCTCTGAGTACTTATGGAAGTACTTTGATTAAAACATCTCTTTATATTGCAATAATGTTTGATTGGTGCAAGTATTTTCATTTGATTGAAACTATGTGACTAATGTGATTGAATTGCTAGTCATATATTACATGCTCTTTCTAGGAAGTTTTGATTGGTGTTCAATCATTCAATGAAAGGTTGCGTAAAAGCCATCATTTCTACCAATAGTAATTGGTAAGTTCGTATAGAGATTTTTCTATACCTTTGTGAATTGAATAAGGGATAAGCAGTAGAAATGGAATTGAAATTTTCTTTGCACTATACATGCTCATGAATATGGATAAAAACACTATTGTTTCAATTAATGGCATTTAAGGAAATGAAAGTGTCTCATTGCCAAGGGGAAGGAGCCCCTTTGGATTGCTTATATTATTATATCATGAGTATAAGTTTAATTTCAGTGAGAGAAACACACCAAGGATGGTGTTTTTTAAGGGGGGGAGTATGTAACGCCCACGTAAACTACAGTTTTTACCATGATTTACAAAAACAGTTGAATCAAGAATCGGTTAAAAAGATGAACGAATTCTTGAATCGGTTGAGAATAAATAGGTGATGCGTCCAGCATTTTGGGGAGAGGGTTGCATGGAATTTTCCAGTCTCCTACACTGGTATCCGAGCTGTATCAAGCTCCATTTCTCATTGTGAAATTACCTGGCAACGTGTTGTGATAAGTGTTCGTGCTGTGCTCCGGTAGTGAGAAATGGTGGTAGTTTTTGAAACCTACAATTTGACTGTGTTTATTTAAGCACTCTAGAAAGGTTAAAGACCAGTCGTGAAGCCGACTCGGAGATTCAGGGACCTGGATCGGAGGCGTTTGGACGCACTACATATGCGGTGGTGGTGTGCGATGCTCACGTGCTAGGAGACCTGACCTACGTCTTTTTTCGAGTACACCAGTTTGCGGTGCGAGTAACCCCGTGGTATTCTCTTCAGTGAGTTTGCACTGCATCTGTGGTGTGAGAATCTGTGGTGTGAGAGTAGCCAGCGCCAACGCTGAAGGCTATAATTCTTGTTTGGTCTTGATGCAAGTGGGTGTTTGTTTTTAAGAAAACGTGCAGTGATGTGTCAACCACTCTGTTAAGAATTGGAGGCATGATCTGCATTGAATACCAACGTTTGGAGAGTCGACTGCCAAGATAAGTATCTGTGCTAATTTTTACTATATAATCTTTTGTTGTGAGAAGAAAGATATAAATAAAGATTATATATCATATAGTTTTCTGAAAAAAGATTATATATATATGACTTCCAAGATAGGTGATTTTGGCTTGCTTCCTTGATTAGATAGTCTTTCTCTTTGTGAGTTAAAAGATAAAGAAAAGATTATATATATATGCTGCCAAGATAATAATTTTGGTTAAATTTATTTATTATATAATCCCTTTGTTTGTGAATTGAAAAATAAATAGTTCACTTGTGAGTTGAAATATATAGTTCACTTAATTTACAATTTATTTTCATATCAAGATGGGTAAAGATATGAGAAAATAATTCAAGGGAAATCAGTTGAAATTTTCCTTCTTAAGGTGAAAATATATTTTGGTGGACATATTGAGATTAAGGCTTTGGTAACCTTATATTGAAACTTTTGAAATGCATGCATATCTAAAATAGGCATGTGTCTATTGTGTGTATTTATTTCATGCATGTTTGGATAAATATGCATGTTTTCATATTCTCTATACATTGTATTTAATGCATATAGATAGGAAAAACATATGCATATATATTTAAAATATGTGAGATACGAATAATATTTATCAATTAATGATATTACATTGGTAAAGATTAGTTATTCAATAAATCCATGGATAGTTTCATAAAACCAAGGGTATTTTTTCCATGGATTAGCTTATATTGAAAAATAATATACATTTTTGGATGTAGAAAGATAGCTTGTAGTATTAAAACTACATTGAATATGATTGTTAATATAATCTTGAAAATAAGACATGTATTTATATTCATAATTGCATATATTTACATATGATTACATGCTCACTAGCATTGAGATTTTCTTTGGAAGACTTGTGAAGGAGGTTATGTGCTTCGTTTTGTAAGCACTCCTTTAAGGAGAGTCTTTTGGAATCGGTATGCATTCACATGCATGGAAGAAACAATTGTTATATTAACTTTCATTCCATACACTAAAGGTAATAGCCTAAGGGTTAGCTATTTTTATTAAAATGTATGTAAATGACATGCATGATTATCTTAACTGATGTATTAGTTTATTTTAAAGAAAGGCTTGGGAGATGTAGCCATTGTCTTGCAAGAATGTGTGCTTATGCGGCGTAAGCATTAGTTATTGTGATGACCTATAACCAACACATATGAGGTGTGTGTTAATAAAGAGAGAATGACAAGGTACTTTACTTGTTTGTCATGATTACACATTGATTAATACTTTAAGAATCTTGACATCATTTTATGTTGAAGGAATCATAGCAGGGAATGATGGTGACATGTACAAAGGAATATTACACTTTTCATGTACAAAGGAAAATTATGTTTGTCCTAGTGGTAGGATTAGTGTTCATGCAGATGAGTGTGAATTGCAGGAAGGTCCAATGTGTGATGGTCCATTGTAGGTACATCCATGCCACCAAGATGTGAACCAGAGGGTAAATGGTATCATATTTATTGTAATGGCTTTAAGCTAGATATTTGCATATTTCCTTGTAAGATTATATAAAACGATGGTTAAGGGATGGTCTCCTTTATAAGCCATTAAGTGATGGGCTGAACACCCTCACAAGCGTTTTATAATAAAATTAAACATTTGTTGGTTTTCACCCTATGGGGTTTCCAGGGTATATTGGTGTTCAATGATGTGATTGATTATTGTGTCCAGATGATGAGGTTGATTCCTTTCTTGTTATGATGTTCATAATGGCAATTATGTGATGATTATATGAGTAATGAGATGAATGGATGGTTACATCATATAGTATTAAGTTAATATACTGTAATGGAGGTTGTTAAGGGTTAAGGAGTTTACTACTCTTATTTATAAAATCACACTGTGAACTGTAAAACATTCTATGTAATGATGAGTAACTTGTATAAAAAAAAATTAACTCCTTACATTTCACTGTGAAGTTAATGGTGTATGTTACACAAGAAATGCATGATGATTAAAAAAAATCACTAATAGAAGAATAAAATATTTCTAACTATACACCATTAAATAATAATATATTAGGAAGAAAAAATATTAATAGTTCAATAATATATATATATATATATATATATATATATATATATATATATATATATATATATATATATATATATATATATATATATAAGTCGATATATTTATTAACTATAAGATTATTGTAATTTTCATGTTTATTTACATTTTTTTTTTTAAATTAATATAACTGAGACCAGATGTCCAAAAATATTAGCTAAATAAGAAATTTTGGCATCCATGAAATTTAAAATAAGAAAATATAAAAACACTTAATATAATAATTTAATATTCAATTTATTTATATATAAAAACAATATCTACTCTATAATTTGATATTAAAGCAGTTTAGCATTATGTAAACAATTTGAAGAATATAACATTATTGAAATTATATATATATATATATATATATTCAATATTCCAAATAGTTAATTTACAAAATATATGAATAAATTTAAATTAAAACTGAAATCAAATTTAAATTCATATTCACATCATTTTAAACTAAGTTCTATTTAAGATTATAAAGTTTAGTCAAAATAATTAAAACACTCATTGAAAATTTGAGTATTCTGAAATCCTGCACAATTTTAACTAAAATCAATAAAACTTAACAATTCAATCTCTACACCAAAAAAAACATGGTAAAAAAAGAAAAAGATCTTTATAAAAGATATATTATGAACCAGAAGTCAAATACAGTGCAAAAGTGTTTAATTAATTTGGTTGTATTAATTTTGACAAAATTATATATATATATATATATATATATATATATATATATATATATATATATATATATATATATATATATAATTTTTAAGTATCTAAATAAATTTAATATCTTAGAGTGTCTAAAAAATAACTTTAAATAAATAGTTTTCAAATTTAAAATTGATTTAGGAAAAAAATACTCAAATATAAAAACTATTTTCTTACATATTAATATTTATATTAAAAAAAAGTAACATTCTATTTTTTTCGCTAAATTTCATGCATAGCAATTAATTATGCCTTAAGGCATTTTTCTTTGAAAACAACTCCTCCCCTTTGCCACTGTGTACATGTTTACATCATAATGTTTACACCATAAGATCAAAATTTAGACTATTGAAATGTTTTAGGCCATTCATCTACAACCTCTTTCATTTAACCTAAATCTCTCCTTCCAACCTACATTCTCACTACAAGATGATACTAAGGAGAAAATAAAAAAACAAGCATATGCGTTGACAAAATAAAAAAAACAAACATATCAACTAAGAAAACAAATAGACCAAGCATATGAGTGCAGTTTTGAGCCTAGTTTTCATCCACGTTTCTATATGTCACCATTGATTAGAATAGACCCATCTAACAAAATTAGGTACTCATTTCTTCCGATTATACCACCAATAAACTACACCAAAACCTTGCTTCTGGTCTTATTTTAATCCGTTCTTTTACACAGGGTTTTGGCTCAGTAAAAATGGGCAAATAGAGAAGACCAAGTTTATAGATATTATTAAATTTGAAACCACTCTATTTTCTTGGTATGTTTGCTAGTTTTCTCTTAAATCTCAAATTCTATTTTTGGTGGTCATAGACTCATGAAGATAAATGTTCCTTTCATCACTTTGCTTTGAAATATGTTTAATTTAGACACATAAATGATATAGCTTTTTCTCAAGAAATGCTTTCACTAAGTTAATATATAAATTGTTTTTTTAGGCAATGATTTATATCCATTTACAATCCTTTTTTTGAAACAGATTGTTTCATTCTATTTTCATCTTACATTTCTTTGTAATTATCATATTAGCTATGTGTATCTTCATTTAGGCTTGATTTTTTTATCATACATTTTATTTTGGGAGTTTTCATATTTACTTATCTTTTTAAGTACATAGAGTTGTGAAAAATCTGTCATATTAGATGTTTTTAGTTGCATTGACTAGACAAAAGAGATTATGTCGATTTTGCAAGTAACATTTTTTTATTTCTAAAGATGTTTTCTTCTAGGAAAAGAATACATGATGATACTAGAAAATGAAAAAAACAAAAGAACAAGCATATCAGTTGAGAAAAAAAAAAGAACAAGCATATGAGAAAGAAAAAAAGAACAAGCATATCAACTGAGAAAACAAATAGAACAAGCATATGAACGCAGTTTCGAGCACAGATTTCATCCACTTTTCCATATTTCACCAATTATGATAATATACCTATCTAACAAAATTAGGTGCTCATTTCTGCCCATTGGACCACCAATAAAGTACACCAAAACCATGTTTCAGATTTTATTTCTTCTTTTTAATCCATTATTTTACACAACATTTTTTGGACAGCTGCATTTACTGCTAACTAGTTGTTAACTAGTTAAAATGACTTTTAATATTGTTTAAGGAAAAAAAAAAAACACTGAGACAATTAGTATTTTGCTAGAAAAGTTATTTTCATTATTTTTAATTATGAATAATAAAATTAGTTATGGAAAGTAAAATTAAAAAGGCTGATGGAAAATGTTTTCCAAGAACTTAAAGGTGGTTGGACAGTTTGAATAGTTACCTATTCCTCTGGGGATAAGAGACTGATAAGAGACTCATCCCAGTGGGGAATAAGGGTTCTGTTCATGGGCTAAGGAAGGGGTGAAGAATTTCCTGAGCTAGTAAAGACCAGTGGAATTCACTTAGCAAGAACCTAAAGTTTTCTGGTAATCACTAGACTTGGAGTCCTGAGGTCACAGCAGAAATTACTGTTAACCTCCACCTTTCAGTGGAAGCACGGGGGAAGAACATGACGTTATTGCCTCTCTTGAAGGTTGGGTGGAAACCACAGCCAAACACAATTTTCCAGATAACTGAATGCCTATGTATTATGAATAGATAGAAAATAATTGTTGTTCTTAAGTTAATGTATACAGTAACTGATATTTAATCCACGGAAATACTTAATCACATTAACTCTCTGTTGGAACTTTTCTTTTTAGACTTATAAAACTATCTTTTGTGGAATCTTATTTTTTTTATTAGAAATGATAAGTTATGAAATATGCATTACTGAGTACCCTATGGAAGAATTCTGTGAACTACTCCTGTAGGTTCTACAGTTCATATTGTAATTATTTTATCATTTGCTGTAAGATGCAAGGAAAGTATGGTAGATAAATATCAGAAATAATCTAACTAACTGTGAAATATCTAACTATACATAGCATTTTACAGTAAATATTTTATTTTAATTAACAGGATGCATGTATTAGTAACTACTACCAAGAAATGTAATAAGAAGAGATTAGCAAATATAGAAGATTAGTATTACTGTGCAAGCGAAGAATTAAATTGGAAACCTTACTATATCATAAACTGAGTCGAGATAACCATTGGTACTGGGTGCAGGAGACCCCAACCCGATACACATCGTTATCCCTGGTATCCATACATGGACGGATTGGTTTGGTGGTCTGAAAACCGGAAAGAAAATATAAATTCCACACAGTATATATAACAGAAAAATATTCATATTCAATTAAAAAAAAAGATAGTAATGAGACTCTTTAAAATATATAACCCTCGACTGAAAACAATTTGGTTATGTAATAAACAGATAAAATGCATTATAATAGATAAATAAATCTGAAGCATAATACTACAAGCAATATATTTACGTATTGAAGAAAATGCACAATAAGAACCGTAGTTCGGTTAACCTACATAAAGAGGAGGAGTGAAAATATCCAAAAAAGTCTTGAAAGAACTTCTTTACAAACTGTAACAACATATTTCTCCTATACAATCAAACATAATCAAACGCAAAAATCGAAAGTTTCGATATTAACAGTATCAAGTATAATATATGTGCTCTCTTAAGAGAATATCGTTTTTTCATCTAAAGGTCTTCATGAGAGTGAAATATGTAATGTTTATCATTATAACTATAGAGAAAATATGCTCAATAGAGGAGTCGTTAAACTAGTCTTGGGAAGAAGACTTCAGTCTCGAAAAAAGGGTTAAATGCATGAGGAGCATTGAACCTTTGCCACCGCGCGTAATCCTTAATAGCATACCTAGTGGGAGCCATGCAAGCTAATTCAGAGCTTGGAATAAATCGATGGGAAACAAAATTGATGTATTGTAGGGAAACCACCATTATAAAATAGGAACTCACCTACAAGTGGTGGAAAAACATAAGACTCTATATAAGTAATCAAGAATTCTATGAAATATTTCATTGCAAAGGAAGAGAAAAAAAAAAATAGAGAGCTCTTAATAAAAATACAATACCTTTAAGAATGGACTTTGGGTTCCATTCCGAAATGAGTAGCTAGAATCAAGAAAAGAAAAACAAATTAAAGTTACAAATTTGTAGAAGGTAATCTGCGAAAAAGTCCAGAGAGAAAAATGAGAACTAGTGCATAAATTTGATGTGTCACCTGGCCTGCGTAGAGGAGAAACCCTCTGGATTAGCGCCGAGGGTCGAACAACCACAAGGAATTCGGAGTACCAACCAGAAGACGGGGGATGAGGGACAAAGGCACCTCCTCTACTGTAATTGATGAAAAGGTTCACTGAGGTATTCAATCCACATTCATGTTCAAACCCTCATTCGGAGAAAACCATCATAGCTAAAGGACTCCTCGACATAGATGTAGTAACAAAGAAGGTTCCAGCTAGGGTTGGGGAGAATATCTGCGCCAATTTCCCAATGGAGCATTCACCGTCGATATCTCTAGATCCAACAGTGAAGATCTACGATGAGGACCATAAAAACTCACAAGAAATCAAATGAAAATCACACCCTTATCAACCAAAATAAATGTCAGGTACTCTTAGCATTGAATATCAAGAATCGCACCAGATATACCTCGGGAGAACCAATTCATGGTATAAACAATTATGTGGTGTGGTAAACCTTAACAGTAGTATAAAATTAAAGTAGCACTAGTAGTAATGTTCGTTCTATGATCTACATTAAGGTTTAACGTCGACGAAATAAACAATAATCATATGAAGTGACGAAGGAACCCTATAACGAATGGTAAGTTGTAATATATATATATATCTATATATATATATATATATATATATATATATATATATATATATATATATATATATATATATTATGTCAAACTTAATGTAAAGTGTTGTGGGTTGGTAAGGTACAAATGGTGCTAAGAGAATTTAGTAATGAATAGTAAGTTAAACCTTGGATTATGGGTTAGTTTTAGTATAGGAAGTACTTTTTTTTTAAATTCTTGTATGTATGTGTGCTACGAGTGGTATCAGAGCGGAGTTCATATGCCGGGACCCTAAGGGTCAAATAAAAATTTATGTTGTGTGTATATTGATGCATAGAATAGAAGTATAATAGGAAATATCATGAGGGGAACAACAAAATAACCATCCTGGGACACTAGAGAACCCCAAACACAGCCAGTAGTGAGCCTTGAGATGTGGGTTCAACTGAGTGTTGATTTGCACTAGAAAACAAGTAGACTGCTGGAGGAACAACAACATAAAACTAGCATACTATTGAATACAATACAACAATTACAGGAAGAGATGGTGCAAGTTCTAAGGGATAATAAACGATTAATCCGAGAGCAAGAAAATATACTCAAAAGTCTGTCAGACAAGAAAAATCAAGAAATGGAACACCCCAGTGCTGATAGGGGCATGCAAGAAGGTGATGAACAAAACACAAGGGAAAACACCACTAACAAAGTGGAAAGAAGCCCATCCCAGAAAATCAACAATAACAGAAACTACAATGAGGTAGAATCCGCAATTTTTCGGATCAACAAGAAGTTAAGAAGCGGAAGTAGAGCTCGAGGGAGAGTTTCGGAAAATAAAACCACCAACATTTGATGCTGAAGTTGAGGAAGTGGCAGAGGCATGGTTAATAAACATGAAGAAGAATTTTTAGGTGTAAAAATAAAGCAACAACCTGAAGGCTAGATTGGTCATAAATTAGTTAAGGGAGAAAGCCACTCTGTGGTGGGAAGAAGTAAAGAATGTTCACAACATTGAGGAACAAGATGTTACTTGGGAATCATTCCATCAATAATTTAAACACAAGTATTTAATCGAACGTTTCTACAATGAGAAAGCGAAATGATTTCATGACTTGAAGCTAGGATAGATGACTATGGATGAGTATACGACCAAGTTCACCTCCCTGTTACGATATGTGCCATACCTTCGAGAGGAAAAGGCTAAGGTGCAAAGATTTCTGCGCAACTTGCCAACACATATGAAAGAGCGAATTGAATTTGTAAATCCAAGAACCATGGATGAAGCCATTCGTAAAGAACGAATGTGCTATCAGTTGTCTAAGGCTAAAGGGGAGGTTGGAAAAAGTTGGCAGCCAAGGAAAGGAGAGAAAAGTAGCTCAAATTTCAAAGGCACCAAAAGCAATAATTTTAAGAATTCTGCACCAAGTTCTGTCAGTAAAAAATTTGGTAGAAATAATCAAGGAACTCGATGGCCAGTAGAAGAGAAGCCTACAGAGGCATCCAACAAACCTAAGTAAGGGTTGGTGACCAAGGCACCTCTATAGTGTTGGGGGTGTGGTGAGGCACACTATTATAAAAAATTCTCACAGCGAGCAAGAAATGATATAGTTGCAAACTTGTAGGAAGCTTCTACAGTAGGCGATGTGGCGCGAAACATTCGTCGTATCAACGTTGTGTTGGAGGATCGACAGACAGATTATCAGCCAACAATGATTGAGTTGGAAGGTAAATTACTGTCTCAATCTGTTTCTATTTTGGTATATCCGGGTGCAATTCTAAGCTATGTTAGTCCCAAAATAGTGGAAATGTGTAAATTAAAATAATAGAAATTCAAAAATTCATGACTGGTACAACTAGCCATAGGAGCAAAAAGAAAGGTTACTACCAAGATTCCAAATTGTACCTTAGAAATTGCAGAACAACTGTTAAATGTGGATCTGAACATACTGCCATTAGGGTCCTATGATGTTTCGTTGGGCATGGATTGGCTAGAAAAATAATGGACCTTAGTGGATGCAAGGAAAATATCATTTATTATAGAATGCAAGATGGAACATGCAAAGAGATTGAGGGAATTAAAAATCCACTACAGCTACGTCTAATTACAACATCCCAAATGAATAAATGTATAAGGAAGCGATGTCAGATATATGCTATTCAAGTGGGATATGCTAATTCCAAGGAAAAATCACCTATGATGGAAAACATACCACTGGCACAAGATTTTATGGATGTTTTTCCAGAAAATATTCCTGTATTACAACCAAGACAAGATATTGATTTCACCATAGAGTTAATGCCAGGAGTATCTCCTGTCTCAAGATCTCCTTATAGAATGAGTGTTCGAGAATTAACTTGTTACATCCCTATATTACTAGTATAGTCCCTTATTGTTTCTATCGTAACCCCTTATTGTTATTGTTGTACCCTTGTGACCCCCATATTATTATTATTGTGCCCATACATTATTATTGTTAGGTCGGCTAGCATTACATTGTGGCCCCATGGACTCGTAGATATAGAAAGGAGGTTATGGTCATTTCAATCATCCAAGATTTGTTCATTGTAATGTATTGGAAGTTTCCCCCTCGAAGTGGCTAATTTATGACGCGTTGATCTCTCTTTTATTCTATTTTTGGAGCTGGTTTCATAACATTTTATATTAAAGCTTTGGATTCTAGGGTTTTGCTTCTCCAAATAGGTCATCATGGAATTTTCGCTATAACGTTTTTTCTACGAAGGTTCAGAAGCTGAAATGTTTATAGAGCGAAGCTGAAATCCTGAGGAACGTTGTGGAGAAATTTCAAATATTTGTACGCAATAGTTTCAGAGACATGATCTGTGCAAGTTAAGGATTTTTGTAGGCTCCTGAATTTAACCTAAACAGGTCATCGTGGAATTTGTGCTATAAATTTTTTTCTACAAGGGTTCAAAAGCTGAAATTTTTACAGAGCAAAGCCGCAATCCTGAGGAACTTCGTGGAAGTATTTTAGAGCTTTGTTCATAATATTTTCAGAGATAGGGTCTGTGGAAGTTAGGGATTTTTCAGGCTCCCAAATTTCATCTCAAAGAGGTCACCGTGGGAAAATCATCTTAACTCTCTCTTTGAACATTGGATTGGAATTTTGTCAGAAGTGGCTATAATCACATAGACTTTAGTTTCTTATATATCAATTTCAGATCCAAATTAGGAAACAATGACATGTGGTAAGTCATACAAATTTTCTTTACTAAACCAGTCTATAATTAGGTCATTGTACGAGATTGGGCATAACTTTGTCTTCAAGAATCCAAATCAGGCTAGACCTATGGCATTAGATAGAATATTCAGATATTGAAGATCTCCAATCATAGAGATAATTCAATTTCAATATTGAGCTCCTCAAAATCAAGAAAAATGTGTGTATTTTGTTTCTCAAATTGCATGTCTTTTTTGAAAAATTAGTTTTAAGTGATTCCAAAGGCCTATTGAGCATAGATATCAGTACTGGGTTCTAAAATGCCTCCTAAAAAGAATTCAACACCCATTAAGCCCTCAGAGTACCCTACTATGACTCATGAAGATGAAGAATTCAAACATGATCTATCAAAATTACAAGAGCAAGTGCACCAAATTTCTCTCTCGCAAAGAACAAAAAATTAAATAGAATTTTTGAAGAAAGGCGTGGAAGTGACGATGGATGGTTTGAATAATAATATGGATGGTTTGAAGAAAGGCATGGAAGCTAAGATGGATGGAATGGAAGCTCGCATGGAAGATAAGATGGATGACATGGAAGAAAAGATGAAAGACAACATGGAAAACATGAAGAATGATCTAAAAGAAGACATGGAAGGTTTGAAAAAGTTGATACAAGAAATGTTTCCTAATGGCGAAAAGTTAGTAGAGGAAACTCATGATGAGAACAAAATAAATTTTAATTATGATTTCATAAAATCTAATGTTGGATGGAAAAACCACTATATTCCAAAGATGGATATGAGGAATTTTGATGGCAAGGATCCTGTAACATGGATACTACAAATGGAGCAATATTTTGATCTCAATAATGTGAAAAACACACAAAAGGTACGCATTGCAACTTTACATTTAGAACAAAATACATTTATATGATATCGATGGCTTTGCTCTCGTAAAAAATTGTCACTTCATCAATTTTTACGGAGCAAATGATAGCACATTATGAGGATACAAAGAGTAACACCTTCCTTAACCAATTGATAAATATCAAACAAAAGGGTTCAGTGTGGGAGCACATTGAGGACTTCCAAAAATTGAATATAAGGGCAACTGATATTCCAGAGGAACACAGGATTGATGTCTTCATAGGTATTTTAAAGGATAACATCCAACATGAAGTTCGCGTTTGGGAACCTAATTCATTGGAGAAGGCATTTAGGCTGGCAAGAAAAATTGAATGTAAAATTATAGCGACAAGGAATCCCACCACTCACATCTATAAAGATGGAAGTGTTGCTACTACTAGACTTCCACAACCTACAAGGTTGACAGCACAACAATTGGAAGAAAAAAGAGAAAAAGGGCTTTGCTACAGTTCTGATAGAAAATCCACTAAAGACCATAAGTGTGGTGAGAAGAAATTATTTTACATATATTGTGAAGAGGAAGAAGAAAATTAACAAGAAACTTCAAAAGAAGAGGATATACACCAGGAACCAACCCTAGAAGAAGAAGGAATGAGTCTGACGATATCGTGTAATGAATTGACATGAATTACTACTAAAACTCTCAAGATAGAATGACATATCAAGAACAAAAGGGTAATAGTGTTTATTTATTTGGGTAGTACCCATAATTTTATTCATTGTAAGGTAGCCAAGGAATTGGATTGTTTCCTATACCCAGTACTAGAATTTCAAGTGATGGTTGCAAATGGATGAACTATAAATTTCTCTGGAAAATGCCATAATATCAAGCTATCCATGGGGGAATATGTATTGAATAGTCCAATTCTTTCCATTCCAATGGGAGGTGTTGATGTTGTACTAGGAGTCCAATGGTTACAATCTTTAGGGACGATAGATTTTAAATTTCAAGAACTTTTCTTGAATTATTTTTTCAGAAGGAAACAAAATAAAATTATGGGGTATCGCAGGGAATATAGGAAAGATAATAAGCTCTAATGTCATGAAAAATCTTCTGAAGAAAGAAAAACGAGGCATAATTTCACAATTATGCTCACTAGAAGTTCCAACATCAAAATCATCTATTTCTCCATAACTCCAAAAAATCTTCGACTATCATTCCAAGGTTTTTGAAACTCCCAAAGGACTCCCACCTATTCATGATCATGATCATGCTATTCATTTTATTCTAGGAGGCGTTCCTCAAAACATCAGGCCTTACAAATATCCTTATATCTAAAAGAGAGAAATTAAACGTATGATTGCAAAAATGTTAGAGGCTGGTATAATTCAACCTAGTCAAAGTTCTTTCTCTACTCTAGTACTATTGGTGCACAAGAAGTATGGATCATGGTGCATGTGTCCAAATTATAGGGAGCTCAATAAGCTCACTATTAAATATAAATTTCCCATTCCTGTGATTGATGAATTATTGGATGAATTACATGGAGCAATTTATTTTACTCAGTTGGATCTTCGTTCATGATATCATGAAATTAGAATGAAGACTAAAGATATTCTGAAAACAACATTTCAAACTCATGAGGGTCATTATGAATTTTTGGTCATGCCTTTTGACCTTACCAATGCACCTTCTACATTTCAAGGGTTGATGAATTACATTTTCAAACCCTTCCTTAGAAAATTTGTGCTAGTATTTTTGGATGATATACTAATCTACAACAGGTCATTAATGGATCATGTTCAACATGTTGACAAGGTGCTCAAATTATTGGAGGAGAAACAATTATATGCAAAAACATCAAAATGTTTCTTTGAAGTACAAGAGGCGGAATATCTGGGTCATATTGTATCTCACGAGGGTGTTAAAGTAGACCCTAAAAAAATTAAATCCATTAATGAATGGAAAGTTCACAAAACCATAAAGTAGTTGCACAGATTTCTTGGGTTAACAGGGTATTATTGCAAGTTTGTTAAGAATTATTGGGGAATAGCAACACCTCTAACAACATTATTGAAGAAAGATGCATTTTAATGGACTCTTGAAGTAACTAAGGCCTTTGAACATCTTAAAGTGGCAATGTGCCTAACGCCATTATTAGCTACGCCAGAACTCACAAAAATATTTATTGTGGAATGTGATGCCTCGATAAATGGAATTGGTGTTTTTTTAATGCAAGAAGACCCATTGCTTTTGAAATTCGTCCAATCAAAGGAATTTTTTTACAAAAATTCTATTTATGAGAAGGAAATGTTGGCAATACTATATGCACTAAAGAAATGGTGACCTTACCTAATGGTAAGACACTTCAAGGTAAAAACTGATCATGATAGTCTTAAACACTTTTTGGAACAAATAGTATCTTCAAAAGAGAAGAAAAAATGGGTAACAAAGATGTTGGGTTATGAATTTGAAATAATCTACAAAAAGGGAAGCTAAATGTTGTTGCAGATGCAATCTCAAGAAAGGATGAAGAGGCGGAAGAATTTCTTTCTGCCAATTCTATTATCCAACCAGATTGGATAACCAAAGCAAGGGATGAATGGAAGGAGGACAAAGAAGTGTGGACACTCATTCAAAATTTGCAGCAAGATCCTATTACATCTGATACATTTAGTTGGAAAAATGATTCCTTATGGTACGAAGATTGCTTAAATATTTTCAATAATTTCTAACTAAAACAAAATATTATTTTGGAATTGCACACTTCTCCTTTAGGGGGACACTCGGGTTTTTCAAAAATTTACCACAGGGTGAAGAAATTTTTTTTTTGGGATGGCTTTAAATCGGATATTCAAAATTTTATGGTGGAATGTTTGGCTTGTCGGCAAAATAAGGTTGAGACAATTAAGACCCCAGGTCGTCTACAACATTTATCCATTCCAAGTCAATGTCGAGAGGAGATTTCAATTGATTTTATCACATGTTTACCTAAGTCTAAAGGAAAGAGTGTCATCATGGTGGTAGTTAATAGACTTACCAAGTATGCACATTTTTGTGCATTATCTCATCCATTTAAATCAAGTATAGTTTCTACTACATTTATGGAAACAATTCGAAAGCTACATGGAAACCCGAAGATTATTGTAAGTGATAGAGATCCCATTTTTACAGGAAATTTTTGGACGTTGTTTTCTTGTTTGGGTACTCACCTAGCTCATAGCTCATCTTATCATCCTTAATCCGATGGTCAAACTGAGATAGTGAATAAATGTTTGGAAGGATATATTTGTTTTTTTGTATCTAATAAGCAAGCACAATGGGTCAAGTGGTTACCTCTTGTTGAATGGTGGTATAACACTTCCTTCCATAGTGCAGTAAAAATTACCCCATTTATGGCACTTTATGGATATCATCCACCGTCCACCATATCTTATTTAAGAGAAAATTATATGGTTCAAGAAGTGGAAGATCACATCAAGCATCAACAAGAAGTTCTCCAACTCTTAAAGGATAACCTAAATTTGGCACAAAATCGAATGAAACAACAGGCAGATCAACATCACAACGAGAGAAGTTTTGATGTAGGAGACTGAATATTTTTACGGCTACAACCATACAAACAAATGTCCCTCAAGCAAGCTAAGAAGGATGATAAATTACTGCCAAAGTACTATGGTCCTTACAAGGTGTTGCAAATGATTGGTACTATGGCATACAAATTGGAGCTTCCTGCTTCTTTGCAAGTGCACTCAGTTTTCCATGTTTCATGATTAAATAAGGTTATAGGGGAAAAAATTCCGGTTCAAACAATATTTCCAAAACTTGATCAGGAAGGAAAAACCATATTGGAACCTGAAGCAGTCACAGAAACAAGAAGTCAACAACTACGAAATCGATCAATTTCAGAGTATTTCATCAAATGGAAGAACTTACGCATTGAAGATTCTACATGGGAGGATGAAAATTTTATACAAAAGCACCCGGAGCTACTCAAGAGTTGAGGACAAAACTTTTTTGAATGAGAGGAGCATGTTAGGTACCTATATTACTAGTATAGTCCCTTATTGTTGCTAGTGTAACCCCCTTATTGTTATTGTTGTACCCCTGTAGCCCCCATATTGTTATTATTGTGCCATTACATTATTATCGGTAGGTTGGCTAGGATTACATTGTGGCCCCATGGACTCCTATATATAGAGAGGAGGTTTTGGTAATTTCAAACATCCAAGATCTGTTCATTTATGTAATGTATTGCAGGTTTCCCCCTCGAAGTGGTTGATTTATAAGGCATTGATCTCTCTTTTCTTCTATTTTTGGAGCTGGTTTCATAACATAATTGAATTAAAAATGCAGTTACAAGAACTGCTAGACAAAGGTTATATTTGTCCAAGTGTGTCCCCGTGGGGAGCACCAGTGATGTTCATTAAGAAAAAATAAGGAACCATGCGAATGTGCATGGACTATAGATAGCTCAACAAGTTAACAATAAAGAATAAGTATCCACTACCAAGGATTGATGATTTATTTGATCACGTGACGGGGGCCACAGTATTTTCAAAGATAGATTTAAGATCTGGATATCACCAGATCCGAATCAAGGATGAAGAGATTTGCAAGACTGCATTTCGTACCAGGTACGAGCATTATGAATTTGTGGTGTTACCATTTGGGTTAAAAAATGCACCAACAATGTATATGAGGTTAGCGCTTGGTATATTTCATCCTTTCCTGGATGATTTTGTACTTATATCTATAGATGACATTTTTATCTATTCTAAAAATCAGGAAGAACGTAGAGAGCATTTAAGGATTGTGTTGGAAATGCTAAGAAAACACCAGTTGTATGCTAAGTTTAGAAAATTTTATTTCCTTAAAACATAAATCCAGTACTTAGGCCATGTCATTTTAGCATAGGGGATTGCTGTGGATCCAGATAAAATCAATACAATCATGGAATGGCGAGTACCCTAGAATGTGGCAGATATTCGATCCTTTATGGGATTAGCTGAGTACTATCAAAGATTTATTGAGGGATTTTCCAGAATTTCTTTTCCCATTACCTCTTTGCAGAGAAAATGAAAATTTTTCAAGTGGACTATTGAGTGTCATAACATTTTTGAGAAGTTGAAACATCTTTTGACCACTGCACCAGTGTTGAGGGTAGATGACCCCAACAAAGAATTTGAAGTTGTACAGACGCAAGTAAAGAAGGTGTTGGGGCAGTTTTATCTCAAGAAGGAAAAGTAGTGTCTTATGAGTGAAGGAAGTTGAATGAACATGAAAAAATATATTCAGCCTATGATCTGGAGTTAACAGAAGTGGTACATATGCTCTGGGTATGGAGACACTACTTGCTGGGAAAAAGTTTGTGCTTAAAATAGATCATAGCAGCTTGACTAGTTATTTCAAGAAAGCTGATTTAAACTCCAGACAGGCAAGATGGAATGCCTTTCTAATTGAGTTTGATATGGAAATCCAGCACGTGAAAGGTAAGGAAAACCAGGTAGCTGATGCTTTAAGCAGAAAACTTCATTGTGTTGGAATATCAATTCCTATTGCAGCAAATGGAAGAGACCAGAAAGCAAGGAAGCACTTTTTAATATGGATTAAATAATGAATGGATACTAAACTTTAGAGGAAAGGTGTATTTACCAAACCGGTTGGACCTAAAGGAGCTGATAATGAATGAATACCATCGTAGAAATTATGCAGGTCACCTAGGATAACATAAAATGTTGACTGCTATTAGAAAAGTATATTTATGGCCTGGTATGCGTAAAAATATTGTTGAGTATTTAAATAAATTTTTGGAGTGTCAGCAGGTGAAGGTGGAGCATCAACATCCCACAGGATTGTTGCAACCCATACCCGTACCTGAATGGAAGTGGGAGGTCATATCCCTAGACTTCATTACAGGGTTACCACGGTCGAAAAACCATAATGACTCCATCATGGTGGTAGTTGTAGATTAAGTAAATCTGCACATTTTATAGATGTACAGTCTACTTACAAGGCTGTACAGGTAGCAGACATCTTCATGAGAGAAATTTTTAGGCTGCATGGTATTCCGAAGATGGTTATCTCGGACAGGGATGTAAAGTTTACATTAGAATTTTGGAAGACTCTGTTTACAGGTATCGGGACCCAAATAAACTATAGTACAACTTATCATCCCCAGACAGATGGTCAAACATAGCCAGTAAACTAAGTGTTGGAAGACATGCTACACATGCATGTGATGCAACAACCAACCAAATGGGGATATTACTTGCATCTGGTTGAATTTTTGTATAACAATGGTTATCAGGAGTCCCTTAAGATGAGTCCTTTCGAAGACCTATATGGGAGGCAATGTCGCACACCCATAAATTGGAGCAACCCATAAACAAAAATAATGTTGGGACCAGAAGTGCTTGCTGAAATGGAGTTAGAAGTAAAGAAGATTAGACAAAATTTGAAGGCTGCACAATATCGACAGAAGATCTATGCATATAAAAAGAGGAAATATCGGGAATTCGAAGTGGGAGACCATGTGTATGTGAGGATAAAACCCAAGAGGAGTACCTTGAAGTGGACCTCTTGTGCCAAGTTGGCTCCTAGGTTCTGTGGACCCTTCCAAATTTTGGAAAGGGTAGGACCTATGGCCTATCGGCTCACTTTACCCAGTCACATCCGAGTACACAATGTGTTTCATGTGTCCCTGTTAAAGCTTTATGTGCATGATTCAAAGCACGTAATTCATTTGCAGAATATATCGGTAGGATAGAATTAAAAATCCTAAATTGAAATATGATTTATGTATGAGAATTTGATAAGGAAATTTGTTGTTTGCAGGTAGAGCCGAACGATGAGTTTCTAGTCGAGCTACAACACATACTTGATCGGAGAGAAATTATGCTCCAGAAGTAGGTCATCAACCAGGTTAAAGTCTAGTGAAAGCACTTCGGCCCGGATAAGGCTACCTGGGAGGATGAATGGTTTGTGCGCGAGGCTTACCTAGAGCTATTTGTTGAGCTAGAGTAAAACACCGAGGACGGTGTTACCTCCAAGGGGGAAGTTGTGACAGTTGCATTTACTGCTAACTAGTTGTTAACTAGTTAAAATGACTTTTAATATTGTTTAAAGAAAAAAAAAGACTGAGACAATTAGTATTTTTCTAGAAAAGTTACTTTCCTTCTTTTAATTATGATTAATAAAATTAGTTATGGAAATTAAAAGTAAAAATTTTGATGGTAAATGTTTTCCAAGAACTGAAAGGTGGTTGGACATTTTTGAACAATTACCTATTCCTCTGGGATAAGAGACTGATCCTAGTGAGGAATAGGGGTTCTGTTCATGGCCTAAGGAAGGGGTGAATAATTACCTGAGCTAGTAGAGACCAGTGGAATCCACCCAACAAGGTCCCGAAGTTTTCTGGTATTGAATGGACTTGGAGTCCTGAGGTCACAGAAGAAATTACTATTAACCTGTACCTTTCAGTGGAAGCACGAGGTAAGAGCGGGACGTCATTGCCTCTCTTGAAGGTTGGGTGGAAACCACAACCTAACACAATTTTCCAGATAAGTGAATGTCTGTTTATTATGAATAGACAGAAAATAATTTTTGTTCTTAAGTTAATGTATACAGTAACTGATATTTAATTTAGGTAAAGACTTAGTCACATCAAGTCATTGTTGGAACTTTTCTTTTTAGACTTATAAAACTATCTTCTATGGAATCTTTTTTTTTTATTAGAAATGATAAGTTATGAAATATTCATTACTCCACACCCTATGGAAAGATTATGTGAACTACTCCTATAGGTTCTACAGTTTAATCTTGTAATTATTGTAACATTTACTATAAGATACAAGGAAAGTATGGTAGATAAATATCAGCAGTAACCTAAGTAACTGTGAAATATCTAAATGTACATTTCATTTTACTGTAAATATTTTATTTAAATTAAAAGGATGCATGTATCAGTAACTACTACCAAGAAATGTAATAAGAAGAGATAAGAGAATATAGAAGATTATTATTACTTTTCAAGAAAAGAATTAAACTGGAAACCTTATTGTATCATAAATGGAGTCCGGATGACCATTGGTACTGGGTGCAGGAGACCCCAACCTGATACACATCGCTATCCCTAGTATCTATACACAGACGGATTGGTTCGGTGGTTTGGACACCCGAAAGAAAACATAAATTCCGCAAAGTAAAAATAATAAAAAAATATTCATATTTAATTGATAGTAAAGATAGTAATGAGACTCTTAACAATATATAACCCTCAACCGAAAAAAATTTGGTGATGTAATAAACAGAGAAAATGCATTATAATAGATACAGAAATTTGGAGCGTAATACTGCAAGCAATATATTTACATATTGAAGAAAATGCAAGAGAAGAACCATAGTTTGGTTAATCTACGTAAAGAGCAAGAGTGACAATATCCAAAACAGTCTTGAAAGACCTTCTTTACAAACTGTAACAACATATTTCTACTATAAAATAAAAATAATGAAACCTAGAAAGCCGAAGTTTTGGTGTTAACAGTAGCAAGTATAATATCCATGTTCTCTTAAGAGAATACTATTTAAACATCTAGAGGTCTTCATGAGAGTGAAAAACAGATTCTTTATCATTATAACTATACATAAAAATATGCTTAATAGAGGAGCCATTAAACTATTCTTGGGAAGAAGCCTTCATTCCCAGAAAAAGGGTTAAATGCATGACGAGCATTAAACCTTTTCCACTGTGCACAATCCTTAAGAGCATACCTAGTGGGAGCCATGAAAGTGAATTCAGAACTTGGAATAAACTGATGGCAAAGAAAATCATCATATTGTAGGGAAACCACCATTCTAAAATAGGAACTCACCTGCAAGCGATGGAAAAACGTAAGACTCTATATAAGTATTCAAGAATTCTATGAAAGATTTCATTGCAAAGGAAGAGAGAAAAAAAAATAGAGAGCTCTTCATAAAAACAAAATACCTATAAGAATGGACTTCGCGTTCCATTCTGAAATGAGTAGCTAGAATCAAAAAAAGAAAAACAACTTAAAGTTACAAATTCGTAGAAGGTAATTTTCGATAAAGTCCAGAGAGAAAAACGAGAACTAGTGCATAAATTTGATGTGTTACCTGGTCTGTGTAGAGGAGAAACCCTTTGGATTAGAGCTGAGGCTCGCAAAACCACAAGGAATTCGAAGTACCAGCCAGAAGATGGAGAATGAGGGGAAAAGGCACCTCCTCTACTGTAATTGATGAACAAGTTCGTAGAGGTATTCAACCCATAGTTTGATTCAAACCCTAAAATGGAGAAAACCCTAATTCGTAACAAACCATCAGAGCTAAAGGACTCCTTGACACAGATGCAGTAGCAAAGAAGGTGCCAGCTAGAGTTGGCAAGAATATCTATGCCAATTTACCATAGGAGAATTCACCATCAATATCTCTAGATCCAATGGTGAAGATATATAATGAGGACAATAAAAACTCGCAACAAATCCGATTCATATCACACCCCTGTCAACCGAAATAAATGTCGGGTACTCTCAGCATTGAATATCCATAGTTGTGTCAGATATACATCAGGGGAACCAATTCATGGTATAAAAAATTATGTGTTGTGGTAAACCTTAATAGTAGTATAACATTAAAGTAGCACCCGGTGGTAATGTTCATTGTATGATATACATTAAGGTTTGATGTCAACGGAATAAACAATAAATCATATGATGTGACTAGGGAATCCTATGGAAGATGATAAGTTGTAATATATATATATATATATATATATATATATATATATATTCTTAAACCTTAATGCAAAGTGTTGTGGGTTGGTAGGGTAGAAATGGTGTTAAGAGAATTTACTAATGAATTGTAATTTAAACCTTGGATTATGGGTTAACTTTAGTATAGGAAGTAAATTATTTTTTATCCTTGTACGTATGTGTGCTACAGTTTTGGAAAAGTAGAAATGGCAAAAGATAGAAGACTAAGTTTATAGATATTATTAAATTTGAAACCAGGGTATTTTTTTTCTATTTTTTTTTATTATTTATCTTTTCTTAGTCATTATTTAATTATGTTAAGAGTTCAATATTACAGTGATTTTATCAAGCAGTTTCTGTACATCCTGAAAATTACAGTGATTCATCTCGATGTTTATGATGTAAACAACAGACATTGGAAATATATTTTTGTTAAAAAAAAAAATTCTCTAATTTAAGTTGCTTGATCTATAAAAATTGAATTTTTATGCTATTTTATGATGATGAATACATTTATACATAAAAAAAATCACAATCATCTTTCAAATTGGATCACCACATTCCAATAAAAAAAGTATATAAAATTATTTTTGCTATGTTCACTATTTTGATTAAGAAAAAAGTGCATAGAAACAAAATGTAAATAAATATATTTACCAAGATACACCATTATTTATGTGGTGTTTCTGACATTATAACTAGAAGTAAAAATATAAATCTGCAATAATTACTAGTGGTTACTACCTATCAAAATTTATGCAACTCTTTGCCTCTTAGTTGACAATTAATTTTTCCATTTCATCATCAAATCAAGAAATATAGAGAAACATTTTGTTGAAAAACAACATGGATTTTGCAGATTATCCTACTCCTAGCTTTTAAAATTAAATTGAGGACATTCTAAATGATTTTTGTGTTTCCATAAATACTATCAATATAGTTATATGTGATCGATAATTTGACACCTAACCACTTACTAAATTATAGTTATGTTAGTTGATGAACTTTTACAAGCTAATTTCACTTACTTATTTTAATTAATATTATACTTTTTTTTCTCCTATTAATATTACATATTTGTTATACAAATAATTTTGGATTTAGAATATTATCAATGGAATTGGTTAGTTGTTTATTTGTGTGTTTTGTAATAGATCTATATAAGGGCAACATCACGATAATAGTAAGAATTCGAATTTAATAACTTATATTGTAATTTCATAATAAGGAAAAAGATTTATAGGGGATACCAACCATCACTTAGTGTGTCAAAGCCTGTGACATGGTAGCACTTCTTTAACTCGAATCATGAATGAAATTCTTGAGATCCCAATAACTTCAATAGGGCAAATACAATGCAATTTTACTCGTTGACCTATTTTTATCTAATTTCAATAAAATATTTTTTTATCACTTCCGTGTTATAATATTTATGTCCTATATTAATTTATATAATATTTTTTTTCAAAAAAAATTAATTCAATCCTTTTTAATCACTTCCATTTTATAATATTTATGTCATCTAATTTATATAATATTTTATTTTTAAAAGATTTAACTTTCATCTTAATTATGTTTTATGGCTTTCCTATAACGGTCAATATTTATTCTAAACATATTTATGTCATAAGGCGTTCCTCTTTGAAAACAAATCCTAGGTAAATAAATTTAAAAAAGGTTTATATGGGATACCAACAATCACTGTTCCTCTTTGAAAATAACTCCTAGGTAAATAAATGGAAATTTTTTTATAGGGGATACCGACCATCTCTTAGTGTGTCAAATTTTGTCATCTCGTAGCACTTCTTTAACTCAAATAATGAATCGAGTAATCAAATAAGTTCTTTCGATCTCAATAACTTTAATAGGGTAGATACCTATAAGCTATAAACCCTTCCTACTTACTCATTAATTTATTTCCTCCCTATTTTTTACTATTTACACTATATAATATGTATGTTCCCCATTCTCTTTCCTTATGACCCTTTCCTTCTTCCATCCTCTTTCATTTTATTTTAATGTTCACACCTCATAATTAGTTTGATTAATTTGTATTCCCTTTCATATATATATATATATATATATATATATATATATATATATATATATATATATATATAATATGCTATTTTTATCTAATTTTAATAAAATATTTTTTTATCACTTCCCTTTTATAAACTTTATGTCCTTTATTAATTTATATAATCTTTTATTTAAAAAAAATTAATTCAATCCTTTTTAATCACTTCCATTTTATAATATTTATGTCCTTTAATTTATATAATACTTTATTTCTAAAAAAAAAAAAAAATTAATCTAATTTCTTAATAAATTTCTTACTTTTGTCTTATGGCTCTCTCATAACGATCAATACGCATTCTAGACATCTTTATGTCATAAGGTGTTCCTCTTTGAAAACAACTTCCCATTGTTGTTTGCACCGTTAGATTAAGTTTCAAATCAATCAATTGTTAGATGATTGAAATTTTTTAGGCCATTCATCTACACCCTCCTTCATTAAAGCTAACTACCTACCTAACTCTTTAACCTACAGGCATTCCTCTTTGAAAAAAACTCCCCATAGTTGTATGCACCTTTAGATCAATTGTTGGAAAATTGAAATGTTTTAGGCAATTCATCTACAACCTTCTTCATTAAAGCTAACTATCTAACTTACTCTCTAACCTATAGGATGATACGAAGAAACAAAAGCAACAAGGCCATTCATCTACAACCTCCTTCACTAAAGCTAACTACCTAACTAACTCTCTAATCTACAAAAACAACAAGGCCATTCATATGCAACTTCCTTCATTAAATAAAACTACCTAACTAACTCTCTAACCTACAGGATGATATGAGGAAACAAAAGCAACAATAATTCATGTCATCAACACGATTTTGACTCTCTTATTAGATCTGGTGTCCAAGAGTCTAAGAAATTGTTATACCTAGCTCACATTTTTTCTATTAGTTGCAGTGGTATTTTAAGGTTTTTATGTGCACAATGTAGTTTTAAGGCCATTTATAATTCGATCTTGAGAAATATTTTGGTGTTTTAATTTGATATAATACATTCTTTTTCTTCTCGCGAGAGTTCCATTTTAAAAAAACCATTGGTTGCATGACGTTGCCCTCATGTCCCCTATGAGCAATAGTGTCTCTGCCCCTCATAAGTTTGATTCTCTTGTCAAGCAGGTGGCGCTGGAAATTGAAACCTCCAATTCCAAGCATCGTGCCCTAAAAATTAAAACCTCCAATTCCAAGTGTTGTGGCTGCACGTCACTCTAGACAAACTGAAAGTTATTGCTGGGCTCAACGCATGGAATTTAAAAGCTCTTTATTTTTTTGGCACGTGTCATGAAAGAAAGGGATGCTTGTTGATGCCTGCAAGGTGTTCCAGCATGTGTTGTAAGTAAATCTATCATCGCAAGAGGCCAAATCAGACACATATGACTAATATTGATTAAGAGATCTAACAACATCTGTGAGATTGTATGCTTGTGTTTAAAAAGAGTGATAGTTCTCTGCCAGTTTGGAAATAAAAAAATTATTTTTGAAGACTGCGGAGGAAAACATTAGAAGCCTATGTGTTGCAAAATTTACAACATGAGCTAATAGTTTATTAGTTGTACACTCTGAGTCCCTATAGAAAATGTGAGATATGAATTGCAATGCCGTAAAATAATGTGTTGGGGACTACTAGACTCATTTTCTACTGTATTTATATATGTATGATATGCCTTTCATGAAGAATAACTTGATGAACATATTGGAGGGATTTTTGTTTTTAAAAGTAATTGGCAATGTAGCAGGGTATTACTGCTATGGAAAAAAAAAGAGTGTGAACCATTTTCATGACATTCCTTGAACATCTAATCTATAGTCATCAAAATAACTAACTCAAATTTTCTTTCCCATTAATGTTGTTTAAATCTAACCGCACAACCCATCGTTTCGAAGCAAGGTCTTTTGAGAAAATTAAAATGCGGTGATTCTGACTAGTTGAATATCTTCTTGCATCTAGCGAGATTTAATAGGTTCAATTCGATTGACGACTTTCATCTAACTGGAGAATTCATTCAATTAGGGTTATGTAATTGTCATTGAGTCATTTGTAGTCATGTTGAATCAATCATCCTCTCGTCTTAATGCATCGTTTGATCAAGATAATAGGTTAGTTCCACAATTGCACTCTTAGTCCATGAATAAATTCTTTTGTACAATAATTGTGGGAAAATTGCACTCTTATTCTGGAATAAATTCTTATGTAAACTAATTGTGGGTTGTTCTAAGAAAAAAAAAATTATGAACATCAAATAATTTTAGAAAGATGGGAAGTAAGTTTTAAATACAAAAATGAAAACAAGACATTAATATTGTTACCCTGTAATGAGTACAGTGGTTATGGTAATGCATTGAGATGACTTCAATCATCAATATTGAAGCTCTAAATTAAATTGAGTGAGAGATTCTTTGACTATTATTGAATTTTGAACTTCCTCCAATCCTCATCCTATAGGAATTTGTGGGTGTTTTCAACCAAGTACTAGTTTAGTTTAATGTTGTAAACTGTAATTTATGTGATCTAGGGTATCATTACGCTAATTGGTTTGTTGTATATAGTCACTCTAGCCTTTTTTTGTTAACTAGAAGGTATTAGCATTATTAATAATAGGCAACACTTAGCTTGCCCTGTAATATATGGATATGGACTCAATATATTTTTAGGTGTGCTCAGTCATTGCACACTAATGTTTAAGCAATACATAATGAGACAATATACCTGCCTTACCATGTTGTTACACAACATTTTTTCACCGTACCTGCAATCCCCATTCCGAATATTGGAGGACCATTTCTATGAATGATAAGAAGTGTATTTCTTTGCAAAGACCATCATTGAATCCCTTGCCATGAGAGCAACATTCCTTCTGTTGACAATTCCTTAAGCAGACCATCAGAAACACAAGTTTTTTGGTTGGCGCTCGTAGAATCTTATGCCCTCGCACTAATGAGGAAGATTAACACTGGGCCCTGTGCCCATTGGCACTCTATCCCAGTGAGCTACCTACACAAAGTTGTTTTTGGAATTTTTTTTAAAAATAGAGGTGAAGTTTCCATGATAACAACTTCGTGGGTGAGTCAGTCTGGGTGGTTCGACTGAATAACGATGACCACCCTCCTTTGGTCTCTTGTTTCCACCTTTTGGGGAAACCTCCGAAAGGATAAGGCCTACCTTCCACCATTATAGGGATCCCAACCTCCTCTCCCTCTATAAATAAATCTATCTGCCATTGATACACTAGCTGAACATATTATAGCTGAATATATGAAGATAATTTTTCAACATTTTACTAGTGAGATACAACAAAGAAAGAGACCTTTTTCGAGAGAGAGCTTAGGATTGTGTCCTTGCGTTGTCCCAATTCCCTGAAGATCCTTCAAGACACGCTTCGACTAAACCCATTGAAGGAGGCTGCGACATCAAGGCTCCAATTTTAATTTCTTTCGTCTATTTATATATACATGACTATTGTTTGGTTCCCATCTTGTGTCAATATGGTTTATTTTACGCAATGTGTTTAGTCCTCCTAGAAATAATAGTTAGCTACGAATTCAGTTTTTGTCTTGTATGTTTCTCTTGTCTTTGATCTTTGTGTAGGAATACCAGTACCATTGCTGAAGGATCGCGACCTGTCAGGACAAATATCAAGAGGCTACCACTACTACAGCTGTGACAATCTTGTTGGACTCCAGGTAGGTCAAAATACCCCAACCTATTTCATCCATTAGCTACAAAAATACACATTAGCTTTTTCCCTGGTTGCTAAACCCACTCTAGGGCTAGAGGGATTGTCTCTATCCGCAGAGAGGATTTACCTTTCCAAAAAGTTGGCGAGTCCACTGGGGTGAGGTCCACCTTAGAATCAACATGATATTGACTCTAAGGTGGACCTATCCCCTTCTTTGCCTATTTCTTCGTCCTCCTCTTCTACTTCGCCTGGTGACAGTCTGGATTCTAGTAACTAGGTGGCTAAGAAGAAGAAGAAGCAGACAAAAAAGAAGAAGTCAGATAAGAGAGAGGGAAAATTTGCGGCTATTTCGCCTCAGACATCTTCCATTGATAACCCATCCAACCTTCCACAGAAATCCAAATTACCTTGCATGTTTTGCAAAGGTGACCACTTTCTTCAAGACTGCCCTGGCATTCTCAAGGTACTTGAATCATGGACTGGCGCCCATCCGCTATTGCCTTTGGCTTTCAAAAGTCACATTGGTAGCACATCTTCGACTTGAAATGATAAGACTTATAGGAAACATGGTAAGATTACCAATCCCTAATTTGTGTGAAGGGCATCATCCCATTCACCTTTTTCCATACATGGATGAAGCCACAAGAGTGTTGGAAAACCCTGCTATTTTGACACCCTGCCTTCTATTTGGTTACCAGAAGCTTTCTTCGACTCCTCCACTAGTTGATTCAACGATCAATCAAGATTCATTCTTGTTAGATCCCATTCCCTCAGAAATTCAAATTCATGAATCCATTCCCATCCAACCATTGGTCGTGGAATCGATCGATCTGATCTTGCCCATGGTTCATCAGGTATTTTTCGTCGAGACTGGATATCATCCCACTCACGTTCTTCTTGTTTCTTCAGATTCCTCAAACTTAGAGAAATATACTCCCATCCTTGTGACTCAAGAAGTTTCTCTTCCTGCTCCCATGTATGAGGTCTAGGGGGATGCTCCTCTTTCTCTAGTAACACCAGGGGATGACCATCTCAGTTCAATGGTACCCCCTCCAAGTAGTTTTGTCACTTCCTTCAACTAGAGTCAATTTGCAGGATCCCACCTTCCTTCTTATGTGCCTTTTGAGATCACGGTATAGGCCTTCGATATGGTCGTACCTAGCATGATTATAGATGAAAGCACACTTGTTAATGTTATGTCTTCAACTACTTGGAAATATTTTGGTTCTCCGCGGCTTGTGCATGTTATGCATAATTTTTTGGATTTTAATAGAGGAACAAGTCAGCAATTAGGGATCCTTCCGAAGTTTCCTATTAATTTGGGAGGAAAATCTATCTATATAACATGATGGTGGTCTAAGGTCCCTTGGATTTTAATTTACTCTTGGGGCACGACTATGCGTATGCCATGGTTACCCTTGTCTCTTCCCTCTTTCGTTTGAACTTTTTCCACATGAAGGTCAGATCCTGACCATTGATCAGCTTTAATTCTTTGGTCCTGATGTGACATCTAGTCTATCGTCATCCCTTCCCGATCCTTACCTTACGGTGATATCTTCCCCGCCACAGGTCAATTATGTGGCTACATGTCCCATGCTCGCATTCAGTGATAGTGGCATTGTGCATCATGTGCTGGGGGCATTGGATTCTGACTTACAAGATGTTTTTCTCCCATCGGATGCAAACATTTTGGAAGCCATGACTTTTTATTCATCATGAACAAGGTTGTTGGAGCAGAGTTCATTTACTTGTATCAAGATCCTTAAAAAATGAAACAAGGTCATTGGAGCATGGTTCGTTTTCTTGTGTCAAGCTCCTTAAAAAGTGAAACAAGCTCATTGGAGCATAATTCTTTTTCTTGTGTCAAGCTCCTTAAAAAATGAAACAAGCTCGTCCGAGGATAGTTTGTCTTCTATGTCAACCTTGTTAAAAAGTGAATTAGGCCTTGAGGATAGGTTGTCTTCTATTTCAACCTCGTTAAAAAATGAATTAGCTCACGAGGATAGTTCTTTTAATGTGTCAACCTCGTTAAAATAATGAAACACATTCCTGTTCAATTCGAGTCTTTGATACAATCTCGTAAATCCCAGTCGATTCTTTCTCTTAATATCATAATTTGAACCTTCACTCCATGTGCCTTTCATATGGATTGAATCTTGGGGGGCATGCCTGTTTTTCCCTATTTTTCAATCATAGTTTATCTTTTTTTCAAGCTTGTGTAAAAATGAAACCAATTTTCAAGAATAGTTTGTTTCCATTTCAGGCTTGTGTAAAAATGAAACTAGTTTTAAGCATAGTTTTCTACAAAGTTTGAAGCTTGTGTAAAAATGAAACTACCTCCAAGAAGAGTTTCCCATGTTTTCAAGCTTGCGTAAAAATGAAACCATTCTTATTTTACCTCTTGTGATTACCATTTTATCAGCCTATTTTTCCAGATGAACCTTGGTATTCTCATTCTGTCGTCCCCATCTCCTTGGCTGATCATACGCCTTCACTTGTTTGTTTTACCCATTCCTGAGGAACCGCTGCAATGAGTGGTCTAGTTAGCTAGCCTCTTAACATTTACTTGTTCTGAGTAGTTCCACCATCACCAGAACTAGTTTCTATCCTTTATACCACTCGTTCCTCCAGGAGGAGTCATATTTTAGCTCTTTTTTTACTCTCTAAAATTGAAAATATTGTCGAGACTCGTGTCGTTTTAAACTCGTTAAATGGTTGCAAAATGATATCTACCCAGTATACGTTTACCCCTTTTTCAGGATGGGATAGATTATTTACAAAAAAGGAATACCTTAGCCTATCGTGACTAAGAGGTTCTCTCGAATATTGTTTTCTACCTTTTTGGATCTGTGAGACTATCTACGAAAAGGGACCTATTAGAGTTTTCTTTTCCACTTATTTTCAAACTCTCTCAACATGAAAATATGCTGATTTCTTCCTTTGTCAAACTCGTTAAAAATAAATGACATCAGAAATCATCACCATGACATCATCAAGTTCCTCCTTCTTAGGGCTCGTAAAATATACTAGGTGGATTTGTATGAAGGACAAACTTATATGACAAGCATATGCTATCCTATTCAATATTGTGTAAAAATAAAGAGGTAATCGCCAGAAATGGTAGGGGAAAATGGAAGTTATTCGTCAGTTGTGTCCGCAGTATGTCACTCTTAAACATGACACTTATTTGCAGTTCGTGTCAGGTAGGGATATCTTCACTCTGTCACTTTGCCTCCGTGGGTTTTGGAAATCAGTTTGCCTCTCATTTGATTACCAATCTTGTCAGCATGACCTCTGATCCTATTTGATTCAAATGCTGCAAAATTCTAGAGCTGTGTCGCTGATATGTTCAAGAGAAACTATTTCTACAGTTTGTACATTCCTTGATCCTATGTTTCAGTCTTGATTAAAACTCATATCACGTTCTCTTTTTCATGTCGATGATGTGGGATTCAGTATGACCCTCCTTCGATGGATCGCTTCATGCTAACATCAGCTCATTATCCAGGAAGTTGATCTAGAGACTCCCTTCGGGTACCTTGGAGCTTGCATGCCTCAATGGAAATTTCTTCGCATTCGACGATAGGTCCACATAATTAGCCTTCGATCGAGTGATTCTGCGGGTGTTCGATGCCATATCACTATTCACATTTCGTGGATTGTACCTTTTGTACCTTGAGATCCATTGTCATTACTGGTGGTCTCTCTCGTGCCTGTTAACAGCTTTCATCATAGGCTAGTAATCAGGAGACATTCTTTCATGTTCGACTTCAGCTCACATATTCACATGCTTTAATTTGTACTTTTTCGGGTTGAGATGGAGTGCAGTACCCTGGGTTTTGTCTAATAAGATCCAGGCTGCGGGATATTTTGGTTTATCATGACTATATGCATGACTCTTTTGATTGGATGGTTGTGACCATACCATGAGTCTATATGGGATCCCTCTCAGATGGATGGTTGCAACCATACCATGGTCTATTTTATGGATGGATGCGTCCATACCTTGATTCATGTATTTTGACTAGCAATTCTAGTTATGTATATGTATCTATTCTTGATTTGTAGGTCTCTCGATGGCAGTGTCTTGTTCCTTTCACATAAATGTAAAGAATTTCACCCCTCACTCGTGTTTGGACTTCATACTTTAGGGGGCATATATTACATAGAATTTTTTCACCGTCCCTAAAATCCTCATCCCACACACTGGAACACCATTTCTATGACTGATAAGAAGTGCCATGCCTTGAAAATACCATCATTACATCCCTTGCCATGAGGACAACATTCCTTCTATTAACAATTCCTTGAGCAGACCATCAGAAACACATGTTTTTGGGTTGGCGCTAGTAGACCGTTATGCCCTCGCACCAATGAGGAAAATTAACACTTGGCCCCGTGTCCATTGGAACTCTATCTCGGTGAGATACCCGCGCCTAGATATTTTTGGAATGTTTTTTAAAAATAGAGGTGAATTTTCCATGATAAAAACTTCGTGGCCGAGTCAGCCTGGGTGGTTCGACTGAATAATGATGACCACCCTCCTATGGCCTCTTGTTTCCACCTTTTGGGGAAACCTCTGAAAGGATAAGGCCTCCCTTCCACCATTATATGGATCCTAACCTCCTCCTCTCCCTCTATAAATAAAGCTACATCCCATTCATACACTATATGAACATATTATAGCTGAATATCTGAAGAGAATTGTTGAACATTTTTCTAGTGAGATAGAGCAGAGAAAGAGACCTTTGTCGAGAGAGATCTTAGGATTGTGTCCTCGCCTCATCCCAATTCCTCGATGATCCTTCGAGACGCACTTCGACTAAACCCGTTGAAGGAGGCTGCAACGTCAAGGCTCCAATTGTGATCTCTTTCTTCTTATATATACATGACTATTTTCTGGCTCCCATCTTATGTTAATATGGTTTATTTTACACAATGTGTTTAGTGCTCCTTGAGTGACTAGTTAGCTACAAATGCAGATATTGTCTTTTATGTTGCTCTTATCTTTGATCTTTGTGCAGGAATATGAGTACCATTGCTCAAGGATCGCGACCTGTCAGGACATTGATCAAGAGGCTGGCGCTACTACAGCTGTGACAATCATGTTGGACTCCAGGTAGGTCAATCTACCCCAACCTATTTCATTCATTAGCTAGGAAGCTACACATTAGCTTGTTCCCTTGTTGCTAGACCCACACTAGGGCTAGAGCAGTCGTCTCTGTCCGCAGAGAAGGTTTACCTTTCCAACACATGTGAATAAATTCTAAGGCACTCATACAAGGTTGAAAAATACATATCCATATCCAAATTGTTTAATCATAACAATAAGGTTTTATAAAGTATTTCTATCTTTCCTTGTCATCCACAATTCAAATAACCCATTTCGTCTTGTCTATTCATCCCTTTGAACTGGGCAAGCTCTGTTGACACTCAACTGAAATTGGGATGGCCGCTGCAAAAAGAGACAAAGTGATCCAAAAGGGCCTCCATATATCAAATATAATCTATCTTGTAAGTACTACATTTCAGACCCACCTCCTTATCGCACTTTTTCACTACTGTCCTCTCAGAGTTCAAATTGCCACTCACATTATCGTTAGGTCATATATGTGTTGCAAACTAAACGACAAGGATACTCTGTGGTTTTCCTCTCCCTTATGGTAGTTAGGCACTACCACACCTAAATAAATATGGTGATACAACTCAAGGGAAAGATTAGAAGCTATTAGAAAGAAATTATGAAGTATGAATTAAGAAAATCACTAATCTCAGTGGACGAAGCCTATTCAAAAGCTGATGGCATATCTCATCTCAGCATGAGGGACGAAATTCAAACGATGAACTAAATTTATTCTCAAAAACATATTTACAATGTATCATCCAATGATAAAGAAGAAATCCTTAAGAAATTCTAGATCCTTGAAAAGGAAGAATGGAAAAGACATCAACAGTCTTCAAATAAGGTGGCCATCTAATGAATGTGTCCCTCACGAAGCTCTTAATACAAATTCTTCTAAATGTTCTAGCAACTGGGAAAACCAAGAGTCCTAGAAGATACGTTTCACGTTCTCCAACTGAAGAGTCCTAGAAGATATGTCTCACGGTATCCAACTAACCTGCCTTGCTACCATGCCAAGACCAATGAGCCAAACTGTCCATGGATTTCTAAGATGCCCATATACTTTGGAAGATGAATGAGCTTGAAACTTGAAATAAGTGAGGCATAGAAATAATATCACATGAGCCAAATGTGGTAGCAAAATTACATAGAAACATTAATCAAGATAAGTCCATTTCAATATTTAGGCTTGGGGCACACATCTCAAGGAGTCATTAAGATGCTCATCTCCCCACTATAATTATATCATAGCCATAAGTACTATTGAATAATCTGATCCAAGTGTTAAAATTGAATTTTTATATCAACAGTTGAAAGGACCTTGGTATCCTACACTAGGCTCATAGTCCTCCCTACAATTCAAAGACCAAATGTGTTGATCTTCATTATTCAAATTTACCATACTTGTGGTAGATTATGGTAATTTGAGATTTTCAATATCCTTGAGTTCAAAAGATTCATATTTTGGCTTCAACTTAATCTTATTATAATTTATCCAAAAGCATTTGATGCATGTCACTCTGATTCTACTAATAAAAAACAAAATGATACAAATGTTTGGTAGAGTTTGAATCAAGGGAATAGTGTAAGGAAACATTTGGTGACAATTTCACTATCATCATGGAAGAGTAACAATTTAATGCTACTATTTCCTATGCTACTTCCTTAAGGCATTTCCTTTGCAACATCTAGTGAAATTTCTATTTTTACTACATATTTAACATTTGATTTATAACATATCAGTTCATGATAGACCCGATGATACACCTCATTTAAGTGTCTTATAAAAAATAATAATAATATTAATGTGTATCAGCAGCCAAATTAAACATGAACAAGGGAATAACTTACAGTTTGTAGTAATAAATGTCAATAAATTTCATCAGTACTCTCAACTCTCAGCACAAACCATAAAAACCATGAAGCAAGTTAATTTTACCATTGTTGCTAATTTTGTGGTGAAACATAGTACTTTAATCTCACCTAATATCAACATTAATGTATATTTGATTAGTTTTTTTATAAAAATAATATTTAAATATAACGGATATGCAAACTCAATTTAATTTGTCAGGGCTCACAATAACTCCCCTAAAGTATGGTAGTTCGATCCAAATTGGTCAGAGAGTGTTAGTAGTCAAGTGTGTCTAGAGAGACCATTCAAATGACAAGGGGGACCTATGACCTCATAGTGGGGGCCAACCTTAGACTTGCTTTCAGTAGGGACCAATAAAGAAATATTTTTGTATAGTTGGGTGTGTTTACAAGGAGCCGATTTGGTCAGGGAGTGTCATATCGTGATTCAGAAACCAAGGCACACCTCCCACCTCATAGTTAGCCTGACCTCCAACTTTCTTCTAGGGGGGCTCACAAAAGAAATATATGTGTATAGTTGGAGTGTTTATAATTTATTATTTTCTTTTTTCATATAAAATATTATTTAATGTTCTTTTTTCCAATAAATTCCACACAAAGAATCTATAATAACAACTAATTTTACTAGATATGATAATATACCTCGTTTAAGTTGTTTATAAAAATAAAAAAAATTAATAGTAGTGAAATTGTATTCTAGGAAACCAGATTCAATTTATATTGAATAAAAAAGTACATTACAAGTCAAATGTGTATGAGAAGAGAAATAAAATATGAACAAGGGAATAATTTTTAATTTGTAGGTAACAAATGACATGTCATTACTCTCAAATATCAACACAAACGATAAAAACCATGAAGCAAGATAATTTTACCATTGCTGCTCATTTTCTTGTAAAACAACAAAGTACTTTGATCTCACCTAATATCAACATTAATGTATACTTGGATAATTTTGATTAAAAAAATATTTAAATTAAACAGACAACCCAACCTCCATTGAATTTGTCAGGGTTCCCACCATCTGACTTGAAGTATTGTAGCTGGAGCTGAATTGGTTGGGGAGTGTTACTAGATATGTATTTCTAGAGAAACCATTCAAATGAAAAGATTGGCCTCCAGCCTCGTAGTGCAGGCCGACCTCTGATTTTATTTAGTAGGGGCCATAAAATAAATATGTGCATATAGTTGGGTGTGTTTACAAGGAGCTGAATTGGCCAAGGAGTGTCATAGCACAGTTCAAAAGATAAGGTTGATCTTTGACCTCATAGTCAGCGCGACCTCCTAATTGATTCTAGGAAGGCCCACAAAAGAAATATATGTGTATAGTTAAGATGTTTATAAGTTTATAATTTTGTGTTTTCATATAATATATTATTTAACAAATGTAATTTACAATATTTTATTTTTTTATCAATAAAAAATAAATTTATTTTATAAGATAAATTTTGTTTAAAGAAATTTTAAAAAAGATTATTATTCTTTCTATCTAAAAGTTTAAGATAATAAATTAAAAAAAAAACTATCCCCAAATTAAAAGAAATTACTACTAAAATGTTTAAAATATATGAACTCCTTATACCTCTAATGAAAAAAAAATATGAATATCGTTTTTTTTAATTTTATTTTTCAAATACTAATGATACAAATTATTCAATAATAAATAATATATATATTATTATAAAAGCTGTTTTCTTGCTCATTTATATTTGTAAAAAAAAAAAATTTAAATTAACAATTTTTTTCACTAAATGCCACGCAATGAATGTATAATAACAACTAATTTTATTAGATATTTAAATTTTACTTTATACCCTATCAAATGATCTTATACCTCATCATAGACATCATTTAAGATCACTAGATCATTTAAGTCGTCTATAAATAATAAGAGTTGTTTATAAGTAATAATATAATAGTAATATAAGTGAACCTAGATTCTAGATAAAATAACTCAAAAAGTATATTTTCAATTTATATTGAATAAATAAGTACATTACAAGCCATGTATGTGTGAAAAGGGAAATAAAACATAAAAGAGGAAACGTGTTACAATTTTTAGGTAATAAATTGCATCAATACTCTCAAATCTCAACACAAACAATAAAAACCATGAAGCAAGATAAAAGATAATTTTACCATTGTTGCTCATTTCCACCATTGTGGCTGATTTTCTGGTAAAACAAGAGTACTTTAATCTCACCTAATATCAACATTAATCTATACATTAATAATTTTTATT
This sequence comes from Pinus albicaulis, assembly GCA_034641835.2. Classification (NCBI taxonomy): domain Eukaryota; kingdom Viridiplantae; phylum Streptophyta; class Pinopsida; order Pinales; family Pinaceae; genus Pinus; species Pinus albicaulis. Next base: position 671,047,302 of record CM076573.1, read on the forward strand.
AAAATAATATTTTAATGAAATGGATATGCAACCTCCCTTAAATTTGTAAAGAGATACAATTCAAATGGAAAGGCCAACCTCTGACCTCATAGTAGGGTCTGACATGTGACTTTATTTGAGTAAGGGCCACAAAAGAAATATGTGTGCTTAGTTGTTCGTGTTTACAAGGAGCCTAATTGGCCGGGGAGTATCGTAGTGCCGTTCAAAAGACAAGGTAGAGCTCTGACTTCATAATCAACTCAACATCCAACCTACTTCTAGGAGGGTTCACAAAATAAGTATATTATTTAATAAATTTAATTTAAAATACATTTTTTTAATGAATACAAAAGATAAATTTAATAAATTAGTTTTATAAGATAAATTTATTTAAAACAAATTTACAGAAAGATTATTATTCTTTCTATCTAAAAGTTTAAGATAAAAAAATCCAAAACCTACAGGTACAAATAAAAAAAAATTCTATTAAAATGTTTAAAATATATGAACTAGGTATCCCTCTTTTAAAGAAAAGAATAATGTGAATATGGTTGTTAAATTATAAAAGTGGAAATAACTAACTTAAATTACAGTTACAACTTAAAGATATTTGAAATTTTTTTTACTACATAAAGTAATCAAATAATGTTACATATAAATACATGTAGTGTTGTCTCAAAATAAGTAGACTATCTTGGACACACAATCACTTGGTTGAGAGAATATCTCAAACATACACCAATCTAGGAAACATATAGATTTGGACAACTCCTAAGGAATAGGAACAAAATCCTTTACGTAGAAATAATCACAATTGAGATAAGTAGGAATTATACATTACAAGTCACTCCCTTAATGACTACTTGTCGCATTGTCAATCTCCAAAGTCTAGTTGTGGTATTGGTTTTTACAAACATGATAAAAAAAGAATATGTTGACGTCCATATAAAGGAACAACCATCTACCAGAATGCATGAGCACCAACTGCTTCAACCGCCGGTCTACTAGGATGTCCTTCGTGTACATGGTTCAATCAACCATTATCTGCATACATGTACTTGTACTTTCAAATACCCCTCTATCATTTTGAACATGGGTTTTCTTGTATTACCCATAACCATTCTCTAGGTTTTATCGGCTTACCCTAAACCATGGCCAAGGTTTTTTCGGTTGACCGTAAATACAAAAATCTCTTTCCACTTCACTCTCACACGTGGTTTTTGGCTTACCACGAACCGAAAGTTTGTAAAGTCGTTTCTGGCTGACCACAAACCTGTAATTACAAAGTGGTTTTAATATTACCATGAACTTTATGGGGGTACACATGGCCTACAAGGCTTTCAAGACAACTTCAGATACATAATATTATAAACATTTCAAGGACCACTACAAAACATCCTATAATTTCTTACTAATAAATTCATGTGAGACATAATACACCATCATCATGATTATATTCCACAAACTCACACAAACTTTAACTTTCAACTCGTTGCCCATCATCCTTTAATATCTCATGTTTCTCTAATCACTATCTTCTGATGCCATCTTTATGTTATGTCTTCATCATATCTAGTAATCAAAATTATTGCAAATAAATATGTCTATTATTTAAATGGTCATTTCCAACATAGTCTCAAACATATGACAATAGTTGGCCAAACCGATTGTCAAACATTCAATCCTTTCTACCAGACATATATCAGTACAATTTTACATGACTTGATTTTTACCAAACATACTTATAACCCAGACGTCCCACCATAGAAGTGAGGGATTGATTTCTCATTCCATAGTTTTTCAAAACTAAGATTTCAATGGGAAAAAGAAGATAAAATAACATAAATTTGGCTAAATGATCCAATAATACCATAGCAGTGAATTCTAAGTAGCTACAAGCTTAACACTTAACAAACTCCCTTGCTTTGTGGGCATCTGTGTTTTTCATTTCTAGTCTCACTTGTTCCCCTATAATCATTGCAGACATGTTTCATCTGTTGCATCATCAAAGGTCCCAGATGTCTGATAGAGACTTTCATGCTAGACTCTTGGCACCCACTACATTTCATTTAAGCGCCATACTTTGACCCTTTCCCCTTGCATTTATAGCATAGAACATTTCGAGATAGTGACAAATTATCTTATGTTTTATTGTAAAGGTATTCCAATGATACCTTCAAGGGGTGAAGAACATCTTCACCTCTCCTTTGCCTCCATGTTCCCTTGCTGTTACCACCTCCAAAAGGATTTCCACCAAAAAACGACTAGAATATATCAAATGGATCATGACCACCACCGTCACACATTCCTTATTTGAGTGCATCCTCCCCGTACTGATCATAAATGTATATTTTATAAATATCACTAAGTACCTCATAGGCCTAATAAATTTCCTTAAAATTTTCTAGAACTCCACCCTTGTCGAGCTGGATTTTCATAGTATCCTTTTTGTAAGATTTCTTCAACTCATCCTGTGAAGCATTCTTTTGCACTCCTAGGATTTCATAATACTGAGTGTTATCAATTATATCACTAAGCCCTGTCACATTACCAAAAAATTTCACATATTCCTATGCAACAGAGAAGCCAAGATCAGAAGCAATGGAGAGGGTGTTTTCCATGCCTCTCAGATACCACAACGGCTTCTGCCCCACTCATGTTGTGTGTCCTACTTGTGATTGATTTTTCATCTGTGGAGGGGACGACTGCTACACAATATAACCCTTAGAAAGCATAACGATTTCATGGAAGAGGTAATAGGTAAATGGATTGCACACCAAAACTTACTGCATTCTACTAAACATCACACATATATACAACAAGTATTGGTTCAAGATATAAATTATATACTAACCAATCAACTTGTTGAGAAAATATCTCAACCAAACGCCAAAGTAGGATTTATATTACTAGACTAAATCTTTGAGACCAACTAATTAACAATCACACAAAAATTACACTTATGATGATGAATATTATTCAATGTGCATAAGACAAGTAGAAGTTAAATATGCAAGTCCCTCCCTTAACGAATACCTTTTTGATCTTCTTGTTTGCAGTGCCTTCATTAGATTCTTTAAACATCTTTGAAATCTCATAGAGACAACTCCATCAGCTTGTCTCATAAACCTTGTAAAGGTGTAGTTGGAAAGTTGGATTCTCGAGTTCCAATCTCGAACTCTCGAATCACGGATCTTTCGAATTCAATTACTAAATGGCATCCCAAGATGTCGCATAACCCCATGAGAATATCATTCTCACATCTTCAACAATGTGGGATCCTTCCTTAGATCCACAATTTCAAAAATATCTCGACAACCATTCACATTGAGTTTTACACCGATTGACCTATTAAAATAATTGCTTCAGACATAATCAATCACCTCTTTGCAATAAAAATTCAACTACTAGTCATTCTATGGATGAGCTTCCATCTACTGAGATACATAGGTGCCAATCACTATACTCGCCAGTGATATAAAGTATCCATCTAAATACATAATGTATCTAAAGTTAATTTTACAAAATAACCTCTTTATAATTTAGGCATTCTTCATCATTTTTCTATACAAAAAGGAATTATATGCCAATTATGAAGCTATCCATTAAGTTGCATCATACCTATAGCTAGATATATATAATGAAATGGGACACTAGAGTTACGTATTTCATTCTCTCATTAATGTACCATTGTAACTTTAAACTCATGGCTTCAAATGTCATCCAATTCACATAAGCATTCTCACGCTACATCCCGCTGCTTCAAATGTCAGCCAAATCACATAAGCACACTCACACTACATTAGTCGGCTCACCGTAGCTGTGACAGAGAAAGGTTTCCCACGATACCAAATTTACACAATAGATCACACTTGACATATGACTTCAGGTTTCTCCCTTCCACTTTCCTAAACGAAATAATATTCCACGACCCCTACAAATATCTCGCTCTGATCTAAACAACGACGAACTACTCTAGAAGGGCACGACACCATGGAAGTTGTTAAGAACTACATATGTTGAAAGAAAGATGTGAACGTGCATGGTCAATGATGATTGAGTACATACACGTGCACCTCCTCTACGACCATAGTATGTCTTTGACAGATCGTATCCATTGGAAAGCAAGTTAAACCCTTCCTCCAAACACAATAAACATCTCAATACATCAATCCTTTGCCAGACGCTGAGATCCACCCACATTGTGTCGTCACCACAAACATGAACTAGGCTGTTGCACCACTTCAATATGAATATGAGGTCTACGCTCCTTAAGACATATATGTAATACGCGCATGTTTGCGATCATCTCCAACTGTCTGCGGTTAGCTCCAACATGGCATGGAAAAGTGCGCCTTAGATTTTAATTCGATCAAAGATGTTAATGAAAACTCCTTATCGCATGTTAAAATGCTCAAATATTCTTCCATACAGAACTTTCTAATTAACAACATTGAATAGGAAAGTGGCACACGAGTTTGCTACGCAATGGTTCACATTTCTTGTATACGGAACCACCAAACACTCAGAAAACACTCATGCAACCCTCACACAACATCAAATCATATGCACCACATGCACAACAATAAATATATTCTACTTTCCTATGCCCCTAGGCCCTCCGATGAGGGAGTTACTAGGAAGGCTCTGATATCAATTTATGAAAATGGATTGCACATCAAAACTTATTGTACTCTATTAAAAATTACACACATATACAACAACAATTATGTGTTTAGGATAGAAATTATATCTTAATCAATCAACTAATTATCTCAAGTAATCATTGAAATAGGAGTTATATTAGTTGGACTAAATCTCTTAAATCCAACTAATTAACAATCACACAGCAATTACATTTATTATAATGAATATTATTCAAATATACATAAGACAAGTAAGAGTTAAATATCCAAGTAAGATCACGGCCAACCCTTTCCAAAATGAGTGAGAGGTCAGCCTTATGATTCTTCTCCATAGACATGCCGACTGGCTGACTAGGAAGTTAGGCCCGACCTCGACTATTAGTTTCGACCCAAAAAACTGAAATGGAGAGACCGATGTGCTTATTCTAAATCTAATTTTTTTTAACCGTGGCTCAAACATGTTCTTTTATATACAAAATTGAGGAAGAACATACATTAGAAAATCACACCATTGGAAACTCATAATACTGGTAGCATTGGTTTCGAAAGTTTTCCAATATCGTTGAAGATTGAATTTTTGCGTTAATTCTTTTATTTTATTTTTTTATAGTTCGGAATTATGTGATATTTCAATTTTTGATCAGTTAAACTATAACTTTATTCTAATAAATTTAGTGTTTTCAAAAAAAAAAATTGTAGGGGTACTGTGTCCTATTGGAGTGAATGTAAAATCCATGAGAAAACTCACATACTCAAGATGAAACTCCGAACTGCAAATTTAACAATCTAATCGGGGCTTTTTATTTATTTTTTTATATATTTATTGCTCAAAGGTCTTGTGAAAATGGAAATATTGGTATACTTCCGACATTGCAAATTTTAGAAACTTTAAACATTGCGTCTATGCATCTGGGTCGATTCATGTCGCCATTATTTTTTTAGTCAACTAGATATTTATGCCAATATAAATCCGACTCCCCGACTATTTAAAAATATATGATATGGAATCCAGGTTGAGACCTTACTCGTGAGTCTTGTGGAAACGAAAACATGCATCAAATTCCTACATCACAAATTCTAAAATGTTAATAATTAACACATCCTTATGTCTATGTGTCAAGCCCAAATGAACTCATAGTTATTTTCTTTCGCAGCCACATGTTTATGTCAATATAAATCGACCCTAACTATCTAAAACGCTATGATATGGAGGCGGAGTAGACAGCTTACTCACGAGCCTTTTGAAAATGCAAAGATGTGTATACTTCTGTCTTAGCGAATTGCAGTGTTAATTCTTGGAAAACTTCGTCGTAACCGCTTTAGAAAAACATGGAATCGGGATCAACAAACTATTTAAAAGCATACCATATGGAATGAGGGTTGGCACCTTTCTCGCATGACTTGCAGAAATGCAAAGATGAGGCGACTTTTGACTTAATTGTGGTTAGTTACTACTGGTTTACTCCTACATGGTTCCATTCAAAAGATCTAAACTCAAGACCCAGCAATATATTTAACACTGAAACTTTGGTGTTATTTTTATATTTACTGGTTATTTTTATATTTACCCAAAAACTCTATAATTTTCTGTTAAGAAATAAAATCACCCGTTAAACCAGAGATTTTGAATTTGCTTGCAGGGAGACCTCAAAAACTCACGAGGTCCTGCAAATTCTGCGAAATAGTAAACCATTAAAAGTCCCAACTTAATTTCGAAAAAATAAAAACGCTTTGTATATTTAGGAGACATAACTGTATCGGTGTCCACAAAAATACACAAAATAAGACATTTTAAGCTTTTAAAGACACTATATAATCGGTATGAGATATACGGGAGAGAGTTTTGAAAGACGAGTCTTATTTCAGCTGCCATAGGCCCATTAATGCGTCCAAGCAGGAAATGCCCGCAGCACAATGATCTACAGCTTTAATCCGACCCTTTCCTGTCTGGGCGCATTAATGGGCCTATGGCAGGCTCGCTCAAAACAGATATTACTGAGCGTAATCATATCTTGCTGCGAATATTGTACGATTTAATGTTCACTATCAGTTGGAAGTTGCAACATTCACAGAAATTAGAGCGCCAATCTAAACACTGGTATGTAGCAATCTTATTGTTTCCAGGGTTAGATCGAGTACATAATATACTTTCAGTCAAGGCCTCTGCTTTTACAAGGGCCGGGAGGAAGGTTCATTCTCAAAGCAAGATGGAACCGATACAAATTGCAAGTTATGTATGGCAGAGAGGAACAAAAGCGATAAATCACTGGCCTTTCGCTTGTATTACTTACAAGAATAGAATTCAGCCAATTCCACTAGGGTGGAGTCGCTCTGGATCGATTCTGGATCGGAATTATCCAATATCCACATCAAATGTTCGAATAGCACCACCTCGCAGGAAATTGAGAGCCCATCTCTGAATTTGTCAACGAAGAGTGCAATTAACAACGGGTGATTGAGATACTCTGCTTTTATGAAATATCGTCTCCTACTCTTACCAACATATACTGTCATGGATCCCTCTGGTGCTTGGTCTATTTTGTGATTATGATCTGCATGAACCACGCGCGATGGCCTCTTTTCTGCTGAACCAGGAGCAGTACCTTCATTCCCGTCATGAGAATCATCATGGAATGAATGAGGATCGGAGCGGAGATTACTGTATGAACGTGCTACAGGAGGGAAGCTTTGCCATCTCTTGAAAAAGCTCTTGATCTTGCTCATCCTCATTCGCTGACCCATCGTCAGCAGAAGAGCTTCATTAGCTCGCTGGCTGTACAGGGAATGCCAAGGGAGAATGGTATGACAGAGGGAGAGTATAGATGATGGTATGGCAGAGGGAAAGCACAGAGGAAGGGCACTGGGAGCTTCCTTTTCATATGGCGGAGGTATGGGCAGCACGTGAAAGATAAAAGAGATTTTGTCGTAACTGAATGGATAATTACGCCTACATAGAATATTCGTGAAATAATCCTAAGATTGAAATGTCAGAAATAAAATACTCTGCCTATGATTCCTTGGATAAAGGCAAAAAGAACAACATTTGGAGGGATCCGTAGGCCGGAGACTCACGGTCCCAATTTAGCACCGAATCTTTTTTTGGAAATTTAGGTTATAGTTTTCTGATTATTCGTGTTTGAATGATTATTTTTTATAATGTTAAATTTAATTCTATAAAAAAAAAAAAAAAAACTATTCAAACAATCTCATAATTAAATTTCTAAACGAGTCACCAGTTCCAACCATAATTTCTTTCTATGTATTGTGATTTTAGTAAACCGCCCAACCATAATTTCTTTCTTTGTATTGTGATTTTAGTAAACCGCCCAAATGTAGCGTTAGAGTGAAAAAAATAACTTATTCTCAAAATTTAAATTATTAAATTAGATAAATTAAATAGTTAAAAATATTTTATATATAAAATACATCCAAAATAAAACCAAAGCATCTTATAAAATGGCATAATAGAATTAGAGAACATATAAAAGAAGGAAAGATGTATTTAAATGGTTGCGATATATTGGTTTGATGTAATTTGAATCATCTCGGCAAGGTTGGGAATCGAGTTTAAGCAACGGGAATGTGTGAGTGAAGGGTTCGTTCTAAGCATTGGCTCCGGGGCTGAATAGTAGAATGCTTCATAGTGTGATTGCGGGGAGTAAGAGGAGCCATATAGGAGCTCAAGAATGGGGTGTAAGGGTTATTAGGATGATGGTTCCTTCTAGTCGATTTAAGGGTGTTTTGTTAGTTGTTTTGGTTTATAGGAGACACAGTAGTTTTTTTATAGACAATGTTTTTTTCTTAGTTTCTTTCTGTTTCAAACTGACTTGTTTCTATTACCAGTTATGTATTGGTGGTTATATCTGTTAAAACATTGGTTTATTGACCAGACTGACAAACAAACTTCTATAGCCATTGAAAATTAAGAGTGGTGTGGATGTTGGGGCATTGACAGACCTTTTCGAAGCTTGAAATATAAATTATGTGCGAGGTGGTGGAATATTGTTTGTTGTATCTGTTAATATTGTGCAGAGGCTTAAGGATATTGGCTTCCTTTTTCTGGCGACAATACCTCCTGTCTAGTTTTTCTGGGTGACATCTCCTCTCTAGTTTTTTTCAAATCTTCTCCAGTGAAGGAGTTTTCGGGAGTGGTTGGGACAATTTACTACAACGTACACTAGGGATCTCGATTATTATTCTCTTTGGGGCTTCAGCTGATCTACTCTTTATTTCGGCGAGGGATTGGGACAGGACTTTGAGACCTATGACTGGGTGATAGGGTGGTGCTATTCTCGAAGTGTACTTTATAGGAGGGATTGCTGAGGTGGATCTCTACTCCCTATTAATGGAAGGTATCAGCAGTACTAGTGGGGTTTTTCGATTTGATACATGGTGACAGCTAGTACTCCTGAGCTGGCACTATTGGACAGAGCGTTCTTACATGCGTTAGAGTTGGCAGAAGCCGAGGCTCTCAACACAAAATGGGTTGGTGACTCTTCTCGGAAGTTTTCGCCTGTCCATACTCCGTTGTCTGGATACCTGAATTTGGGGTCGGATGTACCAGGACTGATTACCTCTATCGAGCCAAGGGCAGTGGAGGGTTTGGGGAAACATCACGTGGATTCATTACTATCAGAGAAGCACGAGACTGAAGAAGGCATTGGGAAGGTTTCAGTACACAGGAACTCGTCACGAGTCCAGAGTAAGTCCAAGCCCTATAAACCAACTACAGGGCAATGTCTCCTTAGTTTTGGTAGTGATATTATGTGGGAAAAGGCTGCGTGCTTACTAACTAGATCTCTGATAGGGAAGTGGGAGTTTTCCTCACATATTTCGGCGAATTTACAATCTTGGCTAATGGGGGTGTGGAAATTGTTAATTGGATATGAACCAAGAATTAGCCAATTACTGAAAGGTTGGTATTGTTTCCATTTCCTGAAGGAGGGGGATGTTCCTATGATTCTGCTTCGGACTTGGGTGTTTGGCCGATCTTTCCTGCCACTATATAGATGGTGACAACAACAAAATTGAATCAGGCCCCCAAGGAGAGCTGGTCTCTAAGTTCTGTTCATACTTCCCTTTTATTCTTGTCAATCTCTATGCTCTTTGATCCAAGTCACGCAGTCTTTACGTAAGCAATTTATATTGTATTCATTCCAATGTTAAGACCTTGGGAAAATTTAAATATATCTTTGGACTTTAATTCCCCGAACCTTATATCAATAGCCCAACTTAATTCAATTAAACTGCTTATAACAAGCCTTTGGCTCTGGGCCCACACAATAATCGACAGTTGAATTAAATACACACACCATACCTTTTGGTTAACCTTCGTGTTACTTCTGAGTGTGATCACCATGCGACGAGCCTTCCTCCAAATCAACAGCATACGTCGATATCGCACTGATCCCATAGTCGAATTTTAACGTGCGATAGCATGCGATGAGGGTTGTTTCTCTAGACCCCTTGAGGCCACGTGTCAGGCAACTAATGGAATCGCGTCCGAATGGGAAATACCGCTTACCCCACAATGGCGGTGCGATATGGGTGGTTTGGTTTCGCAAACCCACTCCCGGTTTTGGAACAATGTTTGACTAAGGCTTAATCAGGGTTACGCCTTTCTTTCTATTCACTCTGGTTCACAGACTTAGGGTCTAACCTCAGGACAGGAACTCTCAGTTAACATCAAAACAAGTCTAATTCTCTTTAGACGGGGTTTTCCACTATGGTTAGAAGTCTGCAGTTCCATGACAACCACACTACTGGTGCGCTCATTCAAATACTAGCACTCTACAACGTCTGCGACGATGGGGTAATATATCATTCCTGACCTCTTACGTAATGTAATGCGACAATTCCAGGGAATCCACAATCAACCATAGACAGGGATTGGTGGAGATTTACACAGCAATTCTCTTCATTGAATTAATCACAGGACTGAAGATTCAATATGCTCGGGACGAAACAAATTCACACAAAGACTAATTCAATCACACACAAATAGTCAATAAGATGTTGGCTTTTATTCAACTAAAGAAAAATCTTAACATATGGCTTCACTGCGAAAATCTCCCCCCTCCAATGTATCTGGGGTTTACATTTATACATCATCGTATGTCTCTTTGGTTCCTCTGTGAGGACCGTTTTTGGTAAACCAAAAGCCTAATTACAATTTATTCGAATAAATGAACATGACAGACGAATTGAACTAGAAGTTATTCAACTTCTACTGACTCTAACTGATCTAAATGCAACAGAAAGCTAAGGTATTGACACCTTGTTGTTACAATTCGAATGATTGTGACCCCTCTTAGCCACAACATGTGGACAAAACTCCTACATTGCTGGCTAGTGTCTAATGCCCCTGCATCAGACTCCCGAGGGCAATTTTTTTTCATGGACTCTTGTCCATGATCTCTTTCACTGATCTACCTACCTTTTGCAACATTCCTTCAGTCATCCAAGTGGCATCTTCCTCTGGCTGGCCCTTCCACTTGATCAAGTACTGAAAGTACTCTTGTCCTCTCGTCTTCTTGAACACTCTTTTGTCCAATATCTTCTCTGGCTATAATGGTTGTGCTGGAGGTAGCTGCTTTATCCACTCAATCTATTCTCCGACTGCTGGTTCTTCTACTGCACCATCATCTTCATACTTGTACAAATCTGCAACATTGAAAATGGGCGATACTCCAACATCAGGGGGAAATTCAATCGCATAAGCATTAGCAGAAAACTTTCTAAGTATCTTGCATGGCCCAATCTTTATAAACTTCAGTTTATTATACTGCTTCTTTGGGAATCTCTCCTTTCTCAAGTGTGCCAAAACCAGATCTCGTACTTCAAAATGGACTTCCCTTCTGCTCAAATCTGCTCTGCCCTTGTATTTGATGTTTCTACCTTGTAGTTGTTTTTTCACTTGTTCATGTATGGCTTGGATTTCTGAAGCAAATTCCTCACCATCAACACTCCTCAGCTCTGCCTTTCCCAGATTTCTTAAATTTGATGTCCCTCTGGGGTGCATTCCATAAACAATATGGAATGGAGTCTTCCTTGTGCTTCTTTTTGGTGAGTCATTATATGCATACTCTACCAGGGGAAAAATATGATCCCACTGCTTGGGATGCTCTCCTCCAAGACTTCTCAACAAATTCCCCAGAATTATATTCACTACCTCAGTTTGTCCATCAGTCTGAGGATGATAAGCTGAGTTGAAACTCAGTTTGGTACCAAGTTTCTTGCATAGTGTCCTCCAAAAATGGCCCACAAATCTGGTGTATCTGTCTGAAACAATACTCTTGGGCAACCCATGCAACCTAACAACTTCTTTGAAAAACAAGTTAGCAACATGGGTGGCATCACTAGTTTTATAACATGGAATAAAATGTGCCATCTTGGAAAATATGTCCACTACAACAAAGACTACATCATTCCCTCTCTGAGTCTTGGGCAATCCTAGAACAAAATTTATACTCACCATGTCCCAAGCCCTGTCTCGAATAGGCAAGGGAGTCTACAATCCTGCATTCTGGCTCCTTCCTTTGGCATATTGACAAATTTTACAATTATTCACAAATTTTTCCACTTCTGCTCTCATCTTAGGCCAACAATAGAAGTGACTCAGCTGCTCATAAGTTTTATCAGTACCAAAGTGCCCAGCAAGTCCACCACTATGCTTCGCCTTAGTCAAATTTTCTCTCATGGAACATTTTGGTACACACAGTTAGTTTCTCCTGAATAGTAAGTCCTCCTGCAAGAAATAATCTAGCCACTGGCTCCTATCTGTTAGAATAGGGTTACAACATGCTTCAAATGCTTCCTTAAAATCAGAATCTGTTTTATACAGCTCTTTGAGAAAATCAAATCCTACAACTTCAAAATTGGTCTCTTGAACAAGCATGTGCCTCCTACTCAAAGCATCAACTACTTTATTTGCTTGGCCACTTATATGTTTCAAAACAAAGTTAAAACCTTGGAGATACTCAACCCACTTGGCATGCTTATGATTTAACTTGGGCTGCTGTACAATGTACTGCAAAGCATGATTATCAGAGTATAATACAAATTCTTTGGAAATCAAATAATGCCTCCACTTTTTCAATGCCTGAACAACTGCATTGAATTCCTTCTCATAAGAGGAATACTTCCTTTTGGTGTCATTCAGCTTCTCACTAAAATAATCCAAAGGCCTATCATCCTGACTCAACACAGCTCCAATGGCTTCTCCACTGGCATCACACTTCACTTGAAATGGTTTAGTAAAATCAGGCAAAATCAAAAGAGGCTTTTCAGTTATATTTTGCTTCAAAAGTTTAAATTTTCTCTCTACTTCAGTAGTCCATTTAAATCGTTGTTTGCTCTTTTTTATTGTCTCAATGATGGGTGCATTAATCTTACTGAAGTTTCTTATAAATTTCCTGTAAAAACTGGCAAGTCCATGGAAACTTCTTACCTCAAAAACATTTCGGGGTGAAGGCCACTCCACAATTGCCTTAACCTTCTCTGGGTCCATCTTCAATCCTTCTACAGAAACAACAAAGCCCAAATACACCAACCCTTCCTTCATGAATGAGCATTTCCTTAGATTTATCAGCAGTTTATCTTGGTGTAGCTTCTTCAAGACATAATTAAGATGCCTTAAATGTTCTTCTTTAGTTTTTCTGAAAACTAATATATCATCCAGATACACTATCACAAATTTACCAATGAATTCTTTCAACACTTCATTCATAAGTCTCATAAAAGTACTAGGTGCATTTGACAACCCAAAAGGCATTACCATCCATTCATACAGTGCTTCATTCATTTTAAAGGAAGTTTTCCACTCATCACCCTCTTTTATTCTAATCTGATGATATCCACTTTTTAAATGTAACTTTGAAAAATATTTGGCACCACTCAAACAATCCATTAAATCCTCAACTCTGGGGAAAGGGAATCTGTACCTGATTGTTATCTTATTGATTGCTTTGGAATCAGTACACATCCTCCAGCATCCGTCCTTCTTTGGGCTCAATATTGCTGGTACTGTACATGGACTCAAACTTTCTCTGATCAGTCCCTTGTCTACCAATTCCTGTACTTGCTTCCTGATTTCCTCATTTTCTGTGGGAGTCATTCTATAGGCTGCCTTATTTGGCATATTTGAACCAAGGATAAAGTCTATCTGATGGCTGATATTTCTCACAAGTGGCATCTCATTAGGTAAATCATCCACAACAATGTCACAATAATTGTCTAACATATCTTGGATTTCTATTGGCAAATCATAAATATTTCTAGAAGTAAGAAGTACCTTAGGCTTGCAAACTAAAGAAAAGCTTACCTCTTCTTCTTCAATTTGTTGTAGATACTCCTTCCTGCTCAGCAACAAGGTCTTTGGATTAGTCACTCTGCCTGACAGTTCTCGTCTTTACATGGGTATCAATGTATGATGTACCCCATCTTTGAAGAACTTGTAAGTGTTCTTCTTGCCATCATGCACTGCTGCTATGTCAAACTACCAAGGTCTACCTAGCAGTATGTGACACACATCCATGGGCATCACATTACACACGACCTTGTCTTTGTAGTTGCCCATTTGCAGCTCTATCTCACACTGTTCTTTTACAATCAGCTAGTGCCCTTTATGCAGCTAGGACACCTTGTAGGGAGTTGGATGCTCCCTTGTCTTCAGCTTCAACTTCTCTATCACATCAGTGGAAACCAGATTGTTTGTGTTGCCACTATCAATGACTAGCTGCTAGCATTTCCCCTGGACTTTGCATATGCTCCTAAACAAAGTCTTCCTTTGTGGAGACTCAGTGACCTCTTTGGTTTGTTTCAACAGGACCTTACTGACCACCAAGGATTCTCCCCTCTCTGGGAGGATTTCTTCTTCAATTGTTGCTTCCTCTCCAGCCTGGGCAACAACAACATTTCTTTGGCTAGCACCCATATTCTCTGGGCACTCATAGTGCTTGTGTTACACTTGATGACATCTATAGCACCTCAATTCTCTACCTCTGCCTCTGTCTCCTCTTCCTCTGTAAGAACTCCTTCTGCCTCTTGCATCACCCTCTATAGATGCATTCAGAGGTGAGCTACTGTTAGCTCCATCTCTAGGTGTAGCAGGCTTTTCTCTACCATCGTGACTTCCCTTTCCACGAAAAGTACCTCTCCCTTTGGCAGACTGCTTTCTCAAGAGTTTCTCCTCTGCTTTCAAGGGCATCTGATAGGCCTCTTACACTATCTTAGGAGACAGAAGACCAATCTCATCTTGGATCTGCAGCTTGAGACCATTCACATATCTAGCAGTCTTCTATGGTGTGTCTTGAAACTGCCCAGCTCTTATACTTACTCGATAGGATTATTCTATGTATTCCTTGACTGTCATCAACCTCTGTCTCAGGTTCTGAATTTGCCTAAACAATGCTAGCTGATAATCACTAGGCAAGAATTTACCTTTTAGCGTAGCCATGATTCTGGTCCAGCTTTTGATAGGTTGTTTTCCAAATCTCCTTCTTTTTGCTTGCACTCCATCCCACCAAAGTGCAGCATGCCCCTTCAGCTTTGTTACTGCAAACTTGACCTTCTTATCTTCACTCATTTCTTCATAGTCAAAACACTTGTTCATTTCATTAATCCAATCCACAAGCTCTTCTGGATTTATTCCTCCTGTAAAACTCGACACTTCAATCCTGGGCTTAACTGCAGACCCTAGAACAGTTCTGAGGAGTCTCATCTTAGGAGTAATCTCGACGTCTTCTCCAGCTTCTTTTGGTTCAGGTTCACTGATGTCTTCAGGATCTCTGGGATGTCTTAGCTCCATGGCATCCATTCTGGCCTCGAACCTCTGCAAGGTCTCCAACACTTCTGCATTGGCAACAGGTCTCCTTCTGCCAGCACCTCTACCAACTCGGATTGCCATGTTAATTTTCTGCAAAACAACTCAAAAACAGCTCTGATACCACAATTGACAGCAAAAAAATTGAATCAAGCCCCCAAGGAGAGCTGGTCTCTAAGTTCTGTTCATACTTCCCTTTTATTCTTGTCAATCTCTATGCTCTTTGATCCAAAGAAATTTATATTGTATTCATTCCAATGTTAAGACCTTGGGAAAATTTAAATATATCTCTCGAATTTAATTCCCCGAACCTTATATCAATAGCCCAACTTAATTCAATTAAACCGCTTATAACGAACCTTTGGCTCTGGGCCCACACAATAATCGACAGTTCAATTAAATACACACACCATACCTTTGTTTAACCTTCATGTTACTTTTGAATGCGATCACCGTGCAACAAGCCTTCCTCCAAATCAATGGCATACGTCGATATCACGATGATCCCACAGTCGAATTTTAACGTTCGATGGCATGTGATGAGAGCAGTTTCTCTAGACCCCTTGAGGCCACGTGTCAAGCAGCTAATGGAATCGCATCAGAATGGTAAATACTGGTTACCCCACAATGGCAGTGCGATATGGGTGGTTTGGTTTCGCAAGCCCACTCCCGGTTTTGGAACAGTGTTTAACCAAGGCTTAATCAGGGTTACGCCTTTCTTTCTATTCGCTCTGGTTCACAAACTCAGGGTCTAAACTCAGCACAGTAACTCTCAGTTAACAGGAAAACAAGTCTAATTCTCTTTAGACGGGGTTTTCCACTACGGTTAGAAGTCCCCAGTTCCATGACAACCACACTACTGGTGCGCTCATTCAAAGACTGGCACTCTACAATGTCTGCAACAATGGGGTAATATATCATTCCCAACCTCTTACGTAATGTAATGCGACAATTCCAGGGAATCCACAATCAACCATAGACAAGGATTTGCGGAGATTTAGACAGCAATTCTCTTCATTGAATTAATCACAGGACTGAAGATTCAATATGCTCGGAACCAAACAAATTCACACAGAGACTAATTCAATCACACACAGATAGTCAATAAGATGCTGGCTTTTATTCAACTAAAGCAAAATCTTAACACACAACTTCACTGCGAAAATCTCCCCCCTCCAATGTATCTGGGGTTTACATTTATACATCATTGTACGTCTCTTTGGTTCCTCTGTGAGGACCGTTTTTGGTAAACCAAAAGCCTAATTACAATTTATTCAAATAACTAAACATGACAGATAGACTGAACTGAAAGCTATTCGACTTCTACTGACTCTAACTGATCTAAATGCAATAGACAGCTAAGGTATTGACACCTTGTTGTTACAATTCGAATGGTTGTGACCCCTCCTAGCCACAACATGTGGACAAAACTCCTACATTGCTGGCTAGTGTCTAATGCCCCTGCATCAGATGGTTTGTGGATTTCCATCCTACGGAAAATGCGCCAAAATCTAGGATGGTTTGGGTCAAGCTTATGGGCTTACCCATGCAATTTTGGTCTGTGGCAGTTTTGCAATTGATTAGTAACAACATTCGGGTTTCTAGGTATGTCGACCCAAAATGCAATGGGATTTTCGATAAGCGTAGTTCTTGGATACTCGTCAAGGTGCACTATGCCGGAGGACTCCCAGCAGAGATAGACCTAGAATGGGAGGGCAGGACCATCAGACAATACATCGACTACTGGCATGTTCCATTTAGATGCCACCTTTGCCATGATACGGGGCATATGATGTGAAAATGTCATCTATGGAAGGAAAATTATAAAAGACAGGTGTGGAGTGAAGGTCGTTTTGGACCCTCTGTCAGCCAGACCGCCTCGTGACCACTTACTCCTCCTGGTGCTCGACAACTTATGGGTAAGTCATTAGACTCGCAAAACTTGTCTATTGATGTTAAGTCTATTGATAATTCCGAGGGATGGATGGGGAATACGGGGGCGGGGAGTATTTTGGTAAGTAGCACTAGCACAGTAGCTGGGAATTCTCCATCTTTTAGTGAAGGAATCACTGATGCGGGAGGGGGGGGGGTCATACAGTTGATGTCAGCTTCTATTCCTTTCGGGACTATAGATCTAGGACAGTCAGGCAGGGACCCTAATCCTAACCCAGTGTCTAAAAGCCCGAATATCGGGGGGTGTGTCGGGTCGTCTGGGGGAAGGACTAATGATTGCTACGGGGGTTGGGATACAAAAAGTGGTGGACTGTAGGTCTATGGCTGAGTCATCGTCTAATCCTTGTTGGGACTTGCCCAGAAGGATTCCCTTATTCTTGAATTGGTGGACAAGTCCGACGGTGTTCTGGGGGGTCCGTTAAATAACAATAGCTCCTACATGCCTCCTAGCTCAGAAGTGGCACTGGAGGATAACCCATTGGGGGAGGATGGTCTGTTTACCCCACGGGAGGATTTCCCAACACTAACACCTCAGAACTCGGTTGACAGTGATCTGAAACTCCTCTTACTTGACCCTGGCATTAATATGATTCCTCTAAATATCGATAGAAGTCAGAAGAAGACTCCTCTGGTGAATATCATCCCTTCTAAACTTTCCAATGTTACTTTAAGGCGCGGGAATGGTAGGCCAAAGGGAAGGAAGAAGAATTTTTCACAAGCTTCACAGGAGGAGATTTTTTATGAGGGCATCTTCTGTGACATTCTTGTCACACAAGCACTAAATCGGGTACTTAGAGCAATTAACCCGTCAATGGGTGTCCATGATTAAACTCATCTCATTTAATATTCGGGGGTTGGGGGGTAAAGCTAGTTTTTTTTCTATGAGAGATTATTTTTACAAGAATCATCCTGTGTTCATTTTTGAGAAAGAAACTATGAACAGAGCTGATAGGTCTATCTCTATCTTCCGGGATATGTTCCCGGGGTGGCACATTGCAGCCAAGGACGCAGAGGGCCTCTCAGGCAGTGAGCTGGTGATGTGGGATCATACTGTGGAAAAGTTCAGGGCTTTTGGTTTCTATGGGGATATCATTCTTATGGGACATATAAGAGGCAGTAAGCGAAGAATTCATATGGTTAATATATATGCACCCTACCAAAATAGGGAAAGTTTCTGGAGCAGGCTAGTAGGCAACGATATTTTACACTTGGAGAACCTGATTATGGCGGGGGATTTTAACTTCACTTTACATGACTCGGAGATTTGGGGACAACAGAGGAGAGGTGACCCTCTTTCCAACTCTTTTCTCAAGTTTTTTAACTCTATGCATCTTATTGATATTGAAATGCAGAATCATGGACCTACTTGGTTCAATGGGAGACAGGGGAGAGACCTGATTTGTAAAAAATTAGACAGGTTTTTCATCAAATAAAATTTACTATCTTCGATGGTGGATTGGTTTGCATCCATCACTGATGTTATGATTTCGGACCATAGGCCTATTAATATTCAATGGAACTTTGAAAAAAAAAGGAAGGATTTACTTTTAGGTTTAATCGATCGACACTGAAGGATCGGGACTTTAATTACTTGGTAGCAGATTATATGAGCAAGAACAAGAGGCAAGTGGGGACTGGTTTTAATGATTACCTTATGGTTACTCTAAGGGGCCTGAAGAAAGAGTTGAAGGGATGGGAGCGTAGAAAGAAATTTCACTTAAAGGCTCGATATATGGCTTATTCGAGGGATTTTGTGCGACTTATTGAAGAACTGGCATCGGATAACCCGAGGGAGGGAACTTGGGCCAGACTTAAGGATATTGAAAAGGAAAAGAGAACCATACTAATGATTGAAGAACATACCTGGAGGCTAAAAAGCAGGGCTGTCTAGTTAAAAGGAGATAAAAACTCTAAATTTTTCCATGCATTTGCTAAGGGGAGGAGAGATCAAAACATAATGTAGCAGATAGATGATAATGGGTCTTTCCTCACTTCTTCTGAAGAGATTAGAGAAGGGGTTGTCAGATTTTTTAATGGACTGTTAAAAGCTAGTGATCAGGAACATTTCGAGGAGAAGTTATGGGAAGTGTAGGATTTCCCTACAATGTTCAACGATAGGGAAAAATCGGTTTTCTACAAACCTATCAGGCGAGAGGAGATTCTAAATGTTTTAAAATATTTCAAGAAGGAAAAAATTCCGAGGCCAGATGGATGGACCCTGGATTTTTTCATACATCTCGCTGATATTTTCCTGGATTATGTCACTGGGATGGTGGAGGAGATGAGGATTACAGGTAATGTCACTGGCGCTCTAAATTCATTTTTTTTGTTTGTATTAATTCCAAAAAAGGATCAACCCAGCTCTTTCAGTGACTACATACCCATCTCTCTTTGTAATACACTGTACAAGATAGTTTCCAAAAATATAGCTGAATGATTAAAATGAATACTTTCTAATCATATCTCGCCAGAACAAACTGGTTTCCTCAAGAATCAAAGCATTCATGACGCGGTGGCGGCTACACAGGAAATTATACATTCTATATATACACAAGGAAGTTACATTCACTGGTTATGAAGGTTGACCTAAAAAAGGCTTATGACATGGTTGACTGGGGGTTACTGTGCCTGATCCTCTACAAGATTGGTTTGGACCGAGTCTCGGTAAACTAGATTATGGGGTGTGTGACTAATACTGCAGTAGAAATCATCATTAGTGGTGTAGAATCTTGTTTCTTTAAGCCTGAGAGGGGATTGAGGCAGGGTTGTGCACTCTCTCCACTTTTATTCATTTTAGTCATGGATTCACTTAGTCTGAAGATAAGCAAGGAGGTAAGGATGGGAAGGTTTGAAGGCATCAGATTGTCACATCACAGGTAGATTAGCCATAATTTTTTTGTTGACAATCTAATGTTGTTTTTACGCTGGTCAAAACAGTTTGGAAAAGTTTTCGTGAGATATTTGTAAGATTCGGGAAAGCCTCAGGCATGGTGGAAAATTATGGGAAGTCTTGTATTTATTATGAGGAGGCGGGGAAGGTCTTGGCAACTGATATAGCCACTAAGTTTCATTTCAGCACTACTCCTTTGAATCTGGGATTTAAATACTTGGGCTTCCACATGAAGCCAAACAACTACCAAATAAAAGATTGGGAATAGATGGTTGTGAAGGTGAAAAAGAAGATCAACAGGTGGACATCAAATTGGCTAAGCAGTGGTGGGAGACTTATTCTAGTGCAGGCAGGGATTGAAAACATTATTGTGTATTGGGCACATAGATACGTTATTCCGAAGAAGATTTTGAATGATATAAGAATGGTGATTTTTAAATTCATATGGAATGGTAAGGAGGCACGTAGTAGGTACCATCTGGTGAAGTGGGAACACATCATGTGGCCTAAAAATTATGGGGGATGGGGACTAAAAGACTTACATATTTTCGGGAGGGCGCTTATGATTAAATCTTTCTAGCATGGTATGAGGATAAATGGGATTTGAAGGGAGATCACTCAATAAAAATATCCAAAAGTGGGGAACCTGGAACATTTGTTCCTGAATGGGTGGGTGTGCAATAGGCGTTGATCAGCCATTTGGAATGGTTTCAGGAAGTGTTGGAAGGATATCAAAACTTTTATGAGTTGGAATTTTGGAAATGTAGCTAAGATACTGATAGGTTTTTGGGGTATATGTGGTACCTCCCCTATGATTAAATGTGATTTTGGTCTCATTCAGTATCTCAATAGTAAAGGCTATTTCTATATGTCACAAATAACCAAGAGGGTTCAAAGGGACATTCCATACTGGTAATCTGCGGAGGACTTAGGACTTTCGGAGCCTTTTAAGAGGTAGTGGGAGACTTATACGGAGGAACTAAGAAGTTATGGACTTAGCTGGGATAATAGGGGGGATAGGGTGGATTGGAGGGGTCCGAATAATGAGGGATTAAACTCGGTAGATGCGATATACAGTGTCCTTATCAAGCAATCTGACTGTTACACTACTACAAGACAGTATAAGGGAATATGGGAGAATTCGGCTCCACTCAAAATGCAAATCTTTCTTTGGCTGGTATTGATGAATAAAAATATTACTTGGAAGAACTTGAAACGAAGAGGCTGGCATGGTCCTCGAATATGTAGTTTTTGCACGAGGGAGGATGAAGATAATAATCACATTTTCTATAACTGTACATTTGCAAAGAATGTGTTAAGGTTGATGTGTGAGCATTTTAGGATGCATGTTCCTATCATGCAGAATTCGGAGGTTTTTATAAATTGGTGGTATAAGAAGAATAAAAACTAAAGGAACATTCCAGCATTGTACCATTGGTTTATTTGGTGTAACAGGAACCACAGGATATTCAGGGAAAATATTGGTACTCCATAGGGGATTGTGGACAACATCCTTTTTTATTGGGAAAGTCTTAGAACTGAGCTTACTCCTATTAAGGATCTCTCCTATTGTTTGAGACTAGTGGAAATTCACTACCGAGGTTGGTATTTCGATGGGGCTTCCCAACTTTCTAGATGCGTGTGTGGGGTATGGTTCAAAATCTCTCCCAAATGTTACTATACGTTTCATTGGTCTGGTAGCATGAGAGCGGAGATTCTTGCTCTTTGGGGTCTTCTTTGGTTTTCTTCTCAGCTCTACTTGGAGGAGCTCTGGGAATTTGGGGATTCAAAGGTTTTATTGGATTATGTTAAGAGAGGTAACAATTTAGCTTCAGCACAACATGAGACATGGCTGGTCCGCATTGAAAAGATGGTGAACACTTTGAACTCCATTCATTTTCATCATATCTTTCGTGAAAATAACACTCATGCTGACAGACTCTCAAAGATGGGCTTGGAGGAACACTTTGGACAGATTTTCTATGAACTTATCAATCCAGAGGGGGAGGAGGCCAAAGATATGATTCAATTTTCATAAGTTTATAACACTCTTTCCTCTCATAATTTCTCATTGGCAGGTCATAGTTTGTGCCCACAACTTTGACATCCTACAGGTTTTGGAGTTTGGGCATTTTTCTCTCTAAATCACAACTGTGTTTTACTTCTACTGAGTTGTTAGGGTCTTCTGTTTTA
Source organism: Pinus albicaulis (assembly GCA_034641835.2). Taxonomy (NCBI): domain Eukaryota; kingdom Viridiplantae; phylum Streptophyta; class Pinopsida; order Pinales; family Pinaceae; genus Pinus; species Pinus albicaulis. The sequence continues at coordinate 671,069,785 of CM076573.1, forward strand.
AGTTTAGCTACTCTCATTTGATTGTTTATAATCTGGCCGTTGTGATCACCAGAGCGATAATGTGCTAAAGTTTCTCCACTGTTGCCATTTTTCCAGAAAGCTGAAAATTTAAGTTTATTGTTCTACTGTTATTAGGCAATTCATTAAGATTACAGTCACTTCTCGAATATGTATAAGGTTTATTAAGAACTACAGTTTTTGTTGTTAAGACATATAAGATATCATAAGTTAAAATTGTAATGAACATAATATATCCAAAATATATAAAAAAATAAAAATAGATCAAGGAAAAAGTTGTAAATTGCATATTAAAATTAGAAAACATATAAAAGAAAGTTGTTTTAGAACTTTCATTCGACAGCTACATAATTAATCAGCTAAACTTTTGAGGTATCATTAACCACGACAGCGTAATATCAAGTGACATCACACATATGTATGCTATTTTATTTTATCTGATTGCTTATGTTTTAATGTTTTTTTTTTCCAATTATGAAATCTGTAATAATTGTTTTTGTTAATTTTTTTTAACTCAAAATTTGTTTTTAAACTTAAAATACTTTTTGAAATGGATTTTCTTCGTAAAAAAGTCGATTTTTTAAGTTATGTAAATTTAATAACTTAAGTATATAATATCTTCTAATATATTTGGGAAAAAAACATCAAAAGAAGAAGAAAGAAAAAAAAAAAAAAATTATAATTTCTAGCATTTTTCACAAAATTTACATTAACGGAATTATTGTTTTTATTGATCCCCTAATTAATTTCCAGTTATATCTGTCCAATTATCATTTGAATATGTGAAGAACAGTTCCAGTATCTCTGGTTTTCAGATGATTTTTTTGTTAAGATTATTGGAAATTAAAAAAAAAAAATCAGAAATAAAAGATTTAAATTATAGTTTATAATATTTTTTACAAAATTTGTATTAATGGGATTATTGTTTAAAAATATCTTTCGGTAAAAATCACATCCAAATAAATTTGGTCGACGCGTTTCGAACCAGCCAGTGTGGTTCATCATCAGGACTTGATGAAAAATCTGATCAGGAGACCCAATTAAATACTAGCCGTTGAAAAATAACGGCTAGTTGATTTACTAATTAATTATTATTAAGAATTTGGCTTCTGTAATCTATAAAATGTGTATACGAATTTTAGGTGAAAATCACACGTAAAAAATTTATGTGAAGAACAGTTTGGTATTTATGGTTTTCTCATGATTCCTTTTTAAAGATTATTGTATAGAAAGGTATATTTTATAACACGGTAGGAGAGGAGAGATATAATTTTAATTTTAATTTTAAATTAGTATGTTATTTTTAAAAGTCAAAATAAATATTTTCTAAATTAATAAAATATTTTTTATAATAATAATAATAATAATAATAATAAAATATTAAAATAAAAAATGAAAAAAAATATATCTGAATGGTTAGTTGTAATTAAAAGTACTATAACATAGGAATGATTTCATCTTTACAATTTTTAAGTGTGAAAGAAATATGATAAAAATATTTGATTTTTATTAACATAATTATTATATCAATTATAAATAAAAAAAGATAAAAATTAACTAAAAACTTAAAGAATATTATATTTTCACTTCTTGGTAAGGAAAAATGCATAATTCATTTAATTCTTAAAATAAAATTAATATGTGCCATTTAAATTTTATTATTCATAAAAAAAATGATTATAAACCATAAAGAAAATATTTTAATATGTATCATTATCTAATATTAACATGTATTTAAGAATATATTAATAAAAAAATATTTTAATGACTCTAACACATGTTAATTTGTATAAAATAGTGTATAAATTCTCTATTTCAATGCTCATTCTAAATGAAATACTTCAATATCAATATTGATATGTATATATTATAATTTAATTCCTCAATATCAATAATGATGTGTATATATTATATATGATTAAAATAAAGTTATGAATATGCATAATTCATTTAATTCTTAAAATAAAATTAATGTGTAATTTAAACTTTATAATTAGTAAGAAAAAAAATCAATATAAACCATAAATAAAATAATTTAGTATGTATCATTATGTAATATTGACTTGTATTTAAAAATATATTAATAAAAACATATTTTAATCACCATAACACATTTTGATGTATATAAAATAGTGCATAAATAAACTATTTTAATGCCCATTCTAAATGAAATATTTCAATATCAATATTGATATGTGTATATTATATATTAATCTTTCAATATCATTATTGGTATGTATATATTTTATATGATTAAAATAAAGTTACAAATTTTGGGAGAGTATCCTAATTACTCAAGGGCACGGTGGGCCATTTACATTTGTGTCTAGCCAACATTCAATTTAATGTAATATGTCACATATACTTCCTGTGGTAAGCGAGATTCGATGTTTTTAAAGACGTTAAGAGGTATATCAGATATTTTGTGTCCATGAGAACGTTGTTGATTTTTGTGAGGTAATGAGAGGTAATGTGGTGGATGCAACTAGTTATTTAGGTGCATAGGTTGACATTCTAATTTCACCATCCCTTCAAGTTGTGACAATAGGCTAGCAGTTTCAACTCGCTTTGGTAGTGCTGTCAATTCCACAACAATGGTTCAATGTAATAGGATTTTGGGTCTAGGATTGTGGTGGCATTCTCAATCATTTTGGTGGGCCTTCATGGTTTGGGTGGAGAGGCAGTGACTAGGCTTGGAAGACAAGATGACATCAGTGGGGATCACACAAGACATTACTCTTATGGTAAATTTCTCATTCCAAGTTTCATATTTTCTTCAAGTTCTCTCCTTTTATTGCTATGCCTATTTATATGTTGGTCTAATAAGGTGCTTCGTGGCAATTAATATTGAGTTTGTAGATGGTAATTGGATAATTTCAGTGGTGAGAGGGAAATAACTCCTCCCGATATTGGTGTCTACTATTATGGTCAATAATATTTTGTCAGATGGTGACTTTCTTGGGGGCACTCCTCTTAGGGTATCTTGTAGCTACTTTCAAAGGTCTCTTTCAGATAACTTCAACCCTTATAAGTCTTAAGTCTTCCTATTTCATTTCATTAAAGTTCTAGTGGAAAATTTGGGGGGCTGGGTCGTTGCTATCTAGGGTTATCCTCCCCTCACTAGGCCTTGGCGAATTCTAGATATTAAGCGGGTGGTGTTTAGTTCTTACCTCCTAGTATACTATGTGTTTTGTGTCTTTGGAAGCTTTTTTCAATCTCAAAGGTTGGTAGAGGGAGGGAGAGTCATAGACAATAGGATTCTTTGTGGCTCTCATTTCTCTACTCACATTGGAATTGAGATCGTAGGCAAAAATTGGGGATATTAGAGGAACTGACACATTCCATATTAGGATCTAGTAAGTTGGTGTAAGTTTTATGATTCATGATCAATGTAGTGCCAACGTGTCCATGCACGTAGGTATTTAGGGCCACAGGGCCATGGGGTCTAACATTGCATGGAAAATCATGATATATGGGAAGAATTGGACCAAAAACCTATTCATTATCGTAGAAGAATAGAAGTTCTCCCTATGTTTGACTCTTTCGATAATCGACTTTAGGAGGACACCCTACTTCTGGAGTAGCTTGTATGTGACTAGTGTGAGGACAAGAATAAAGCCATTGGTTTTATAAATGATCTATGAGTGGTTGGAGTGTCTAGAAGGCAAGTTAGAAAATAGGGAAGGACATGTTCATGACGATTTCTATCCTCTTTCATTACCGAGCAATGGGCTCAACGATGTAGTTCCAAGGAAATTTTTAGATCGAGGATGAGCATCAAATTTATTCTAGTTCTTGAGATTTTTGGTACCTTTTGGGTATCTATATGTGGTCTTTTAATATCCTTTTGCTACAAACAATGTGGTTTTGCTATTATCTCCTAGCCAATGAGTCATGTATCAATTAAGTAAAAAAAAAAAAAAAAAAAAAAAATTAAGTAAATATTATAAAAAACAATTAAAAAAAATATGTTATACTTCAAATTTTTTAGTCTATAGAATCGGAATTCCCAAATTAGCGAGAAATGAATACAAAACATTAAAATTAATTATATATTCAAAGCATTAAATTTAATTATATATTGAAATTCAATTGCATAGGCATAAAAAGAAAACCACTATAAATCTATTTTCATCGTATTCTTCTCCAACACTTTTAGAAATGAAATATATGAAAATAGAATTTTTTCCTAACAAAACACTTATAGAAATGAAATATATGAAAGTACAAATAGTTTTCTCAAAACAATTACAACTCACCAATTTTGATCTTTGGATGCTTACTAAAATCAATTATTAAAATGTATCTATAACCATATCATACTAATCAATAATAGCATGATTATTAATATCTTTAGTGACGTGATCCTCGTTTCTCCGACTATCGGAACATCGAAAAGAAGCTCCGTTGCGAATTTGATTCCCGAAATTTGGTGAACTGTCAAATCTCATATCATTAATTTCACCAACTACAAACATCTGATTCCGTTCAAGAACGTTATGGGTTTAAGGCTTTTCATGTCCATTATAAATAAATGGCTAACTTTATTATATTAATGTTTGGCTGCTCTCTCGAGGATAACGAGAGTTTGGATTCCCGGAATATTTTAATGTTTCTTTTGCAATAAATGACAGCTGAACGAACAGAGAACGTAAGCTCCTAAATATCGAAATATGAAAGGGATTTATTCGACCGAACAAAACTTAAACATCATGTGTTTGTTGTTTATGGGTTGTAAAATGTGCGCTGTATGAAAACCTTAACTTCTGTGTTATAGCTTCGCCATGTGGAATCTATTACAGCACGTGAAGACGCATAGGTTGTTAAATTGGATTCATTTAAGCTTTTGACTCGAGCAGAGGTATCTATTGGGTTATTAGTTTATTATTAATAATTGCTGGTGCAAACATATAAGTTAGAGTAGCTCAGAGAAGTCGATCATTAATGGAGGCAGCAAGATATGCCACTTATTGGATTATGTATTTGTCACAATTAAATGGTGGCATATATGGTCTCTTTACATTGATGGGTGAATGGCACATATTATAAGCTTTGTTTTCAAATAAATTTAGCAATATAAATTAAAGCGATCATGTAACTCTATATTCATGAATTCATGAACTTCTCTTATAACACATCTCATCAAAATTAGAGAAATTATATAATTAATTAAACTAATTTTTTTTAATTATTTTATTATATTTACAAAAGTAATTAGTATATAAATTAAACCTATATTATATAATTAATTAAACTAAATTTTATTTAAAATTATTTTATTATGTTTGGATTAGGTATTTGTGAGCATATATGGTCTCTTTACATTAATGGGTGAATGGTACATGTTATAAGCTTTGTTCTCAGCGAAATTTAGCAATATAAATTAAAGCGATCATGTAACTCTATATTCATGAACTTGTCGTATAACACATCTCATCAAAATGAGAGAAATTATATAACTAATTAAACTAATTTCTTTTAAAATTATTGTATTATGTTTACAAAAATAATTAGTATATAAATTAAACTTATATTATATGATTAATTAAAATAGATTTTATTTTAAATTATTTTATTAAGATTAAAAAAATAATTAATATATAAATTAAATTGATATTAGAAAAACTTATAACAAAATTTTACTTATGAAAATTTATATCTATTTTTCTCATATATTTAACTTTTAAATAAATATGGGTGTATTATCATGAATTAATTATATGACTTTTAAACATTATATGCCCAAAATATAACAAATGGTTTGATGTGACAATTGTTTATATGACATTTTTTTTTAATTTATCAATTTATTAAAAATAAATAAATTAATAAATAATTTTGAAGTAAATTTAAATTTTTATATGTAAATATTAGTAAAAATATTCTAACATATTTAATAAAATTTAAATCTATAACATTCACCTTATAAGTATTAACATTCATTGCTCTAATTCCGAAAAATGATAATCCTTCCACATTCGGGGAATATCAACCGATTGCACTTTGTAATGTCCTGTATAAGATTTCATCCAAGATCATTGCTAACAGGTTGAAGCAGGCTCTATCTCATCACATATCCCCTGAACAATATGGGTTTCTGAAAGGCAGATCAATACATGATGCCATTGCTATTGCGCAAGAAATTTTACATTCTATGCATTCTGAGAAACGAGAAGCCCTGATAATGAAAATTGATCTGTATAAGGCATATGATACTTTGGATTGGTCTTATATACGTCTTGTGTTATTAAAAATTGGTCTGTCGCTCAAGATCATTCGTTGGGTTATGTCTTGTATAACCTCGGTGAGATACGCAGTCATTATTAATGGTCTTCCAACTACTTTTTTTTGAGGCGGGTAGGGGACTAAGGAAAGGATGCAGTTTTTCCCCTCTAATTTTTATTTTGATAATGGATGGATTCAGTAAATTGATGTACATGGCAGCACAAAGAGGTTTCATAACTGGTTTTTTGTTCTTTGAATCTACTTCCACCTCCGACTCTTTATTTGTGGACGACATTTTACTATTTGGAAGACTTATAAGGAATCATTGGTTTTATGTCCATTTCATTCTTATCAGATTCAGAGCTGCCATAGGATTAAGTATTAATAAAGCCAAGTCCTTCCTATTATATGAATATGGAGACATGAATGAAATTACATTCATTGTTGAATTCCTTGGGATTGGTTATAAGGTGGTCACGGAGGGATTGCAGTATCTTGGCTACAAAATCAAGTCGTGTGGATACAAGAGAACGAATTGGCTTTGGCTGGTAGAGAGATTCAGGGGGAAAATCAACAAATGGACACACAGATGGCTTACTATGGGAGGCAGGCTCATTATGATTCAAGCAGTATTATCTAAACTATTGGTATATTGGGGGCACTTGTTATTTCTGACCGAAAGTATTGTTGATGATATCAACAGGATTATTGCATGATTCCTTTGGAATGGATCCGGAAATGAACATAAATTCCATCTGATCAAACTAGAATCCTTATGCCGTCCCAAATCACATGATGGTTGGGGCATACTGAACACGAGGATATTCAACAAAGCTCTTCTAATTAAATCTTTCTGGCACGCCATCAATGGTTTTGGTATTTGGACAGATATTGTTAAAAGAAAATTCCTTGAGGGTGACCCACTCCATAAACTTATTTGCCACGAATTCCCAATTCCATTTTCCTACTCGGTTATTTGGGGCAGCCTCAAGAAGGTCCTGGGTCATGTCGCTGATAGATTAACATGGCTCTTTCGTGATGGGAGCTGCATTCCGTTGTGTGATATTAACATACAAGGTTTTAACAGGCTGCTCAAGCCATCAAACCGCTTAATTCATAGATTGGTTCACAAGGGAATTTGCTATTTATCACAAACTATACAGTTGTGGTCCTTTGGGGCCCCTATTTTCAAAAGCGCTGTGCAGATGGGTCTACACGGCGAGGAGGCTACCGAATGGGAACTGGTGTTAGACACTTTGAGGGTGGCTAGTTTTTGTTATTCTGTAGGGGGTGATTGGTGATTTGGGATGGACTGACATAGGAGGATATTCCTATAGTTAAAGATATTTACTGCAGGATCAACATTCATTTATATTTTGCTCTGCTCACCCGTAATTTCGGTCCTTACTGGATGCGAAATCTGGCCACAAAAATCATTCTCTTCGGGTGGCTCACTTGGAGGAACAAAATTCTTACATGGAATAACCTAAGAAAAAGAGGCTTTATGGGGCCTAACAGATGTTATTTATGCTGCTGCTAAGAGGAAACAACCAACACTGTTACCGATGAAATAGGTAACCTGACCTAAAAACGAGAACTCTAGCCCAAAAAGAGTCAAAAAACATGAAAAAACACCCCAAAAACAAAAAAAGTGTATTCCAGAACGCATTTGGTTTTTTTTGAAGTTCAAATTTCAACATTTTATAAAATTATGCTAAAAATAAAATTGGTTCTTGAAAAAAAGATTGAAAAACACCCTCAAAACAAAACCAGTTGATGCTGGAATAACAAAAAAAAAAAATTGTGTCATATTTTTGACATTTTTAAAAATAGAAATAACATTTTTTAATTTTAAAAATTCAAACATTAAAAAAAAACTAAAATTTAAGAAAAAAAATAAATTTAAAAAATAAAAACATTTTAAAGCTTAAAATTTAAAAAAATATAGGAATAAAAAAATAAAAATAAAAACTAAATAAAAATTTTAATTTAAACATTAAAAGAAGCCTAAAATTTAAGAAGAAGAAAAATAAATAAATAAATAAATTAAAGATTAAAATTTCAAAATATATTGAAATAAAAAAATAAAAATAAAAACAAAATAAAAATATTAAATTAAAAAGAAAAACAAGTTAAAAAAAAGAAATTATAAAAAATAAAATAAAGAAATTAAATTAAAAAAAGAAAAGAAAATATTTATTAAATTTAAAAAAATAAAAAATTAAATTTTAAAATAAAAAATTAAATTTAAAGAAATATATTAAATTTTAATAAATTTAAAACTTTAAAATTAAAAAAAAAAAAAACATTATTGAAATTAAAAGTAAAAAAATGAAAAATTAATTAAAAATTAAAAATGAAAAATAAAATACAACAAAAATATTAAATTAAAAAAATATATATATTAAAAACACAAATAGATTTTTAAAAATAAATTAAATTTAAATTATAAAAAATAATATATATATATATATATATATATATATATAAACTTAAATTAAAAATATATATATTAGATTTTATTAAATTTAAAAAAAACGTTAATATTAAAATAACAAATTATATTTTAAAAAAAAATATTAAATTTTAATAAATAAATGAATAAACAAATAATTTTTGAAATAAAAAATAAATTAAAAAAAAAAATTAATTTGAAAATACTAAATATATTATATATATATATATATATATATATATATATATATATATATATATATATATATATATATAATTTTAAATACACAATTTTAATTGAAATAAAAAAATATAAAAATTTTATGTAATTAAAAAATAATAATAATAAAAATAAAAAAATATCAAATTCAAATAAATTAAAAAAAAATACTAAATTTGCTAAATTTTAAAAAATTAAATGAAAAAAACTAAACATAAAATTTAATAATAAAAAAAAAATATGAAAAAAAAAATCAATTAAATTAAAAAATAAAAACAAAATTTAGTAAAAAGTATTAACAAAATTTAGAAAAAAAAAATTAAAAACAAAAAAAAAATGAATAAAAAATAAATTAAAAAAAAAAAAATAGAATAGAATAAATAAATAAATTTTTTGAATTAAAAAAAATAAAATCAAATAAAAAATCAAATTAAAAAAATTAAAAAATTAATTTTTTTTTTTTGATCGGGGTGGTGCTGCCAATCGACCTCCCGCCCAGGTGGCGGTGGAGGCCGGCCGCTGGGCGGGAGACCGATTCCGAGAATCGACCTCCCGCGGCAGGAGGGCAACTCCTGGAATCGGCCTCCTACCGCGGGAGGGCGATTCTCAGATTCGACCTCTCGCCGCGGAAGGGCGATTCCCGAAATCAGCCTCCCGCGGCGGGAGGGCGATTCCCGGAATCGGCCTCCCACGGCGGGAGGGCGATTCCTAGAATCCGCCTCAGAGCGATTCCTGGAATCGTCCTCTCGCGGCGGAAGGGCGATTCTCGGAATCGGACTCCCGCCGCGGGAGGGCGCTTCCCGGAACCAGCCTTCTGCGACGAGAGGGTGATTCCCGGAATCGGCCTCCCACCCAAGTAGCGTCGGAGGCCGGCCTCTGCCGCCACTTGGGCGGGAGGCTGATTGGCGGCACCACCACGATCAAAAAATTCTTTTTCTTTTTTAATTTTTAATATTTTTTTTTTTTAATTTGATTTTTTTAATTTTTTTTTTTTTTAAATTCAAAAAATTTAAAATTATTTTGTTTAATACAAATTTTTTTATTTTAAATTTAGTTTGTTTTTAATTTTTTTTGTTTTTTGTTTTTTGTTTTTATTTTGTTTTTAAATTTAATATTTTAGATTAATTATTTTTTAAAATTTAAAATTTATTTATTAAATTTATTAAATTTTAATTTAATTTAATTTTTTTTTAATCTTTTAGTTTATTTAGTTTTTCATTTTTTAAATTTATAAATTGTTTCATTAAAAAAAAACAGTAAATTTATAGATATTTGTTTTTAATTATTTGCATGTGGTTTTTTTCATTTTTTTTTTGTTTTTTAATGATAGTTTTTTTTTTATTTTAATTTTCTTTTTCAATTTTCAATTTCGTTTTTTTTTATTTTTATTTGTTTTTTTTGTTAATTTTAAAATTTGTATTTTTGTTTTCTTATTATTATTATTATTTTAATTTTAATTTTTAAATTTAATTTTTTCCTTTTTGTATTTTATTTTTTTTATCTAAATTTTAATTTTGTAATTTAAATTATTTTTAAATTTTCTATTTTAAATTTTTTTTTTAATTATATGGTTTTTTTTAATAACTTAGAAAAAAATGTTTTTGATGTTTTTTATTTTTATTTTTGGGTTAATTTTTGTTTTTTTCTTTAAATTATGTGTTTTTTTTTCAAATTTTCTCATTTCTTTTGATATAATTTTCGAATATTTTTGTTTCTTTTTGTTTATTTTTGTTTAAATTTTTTATTTTTACGAGTTAATTTTTTTTTTTTTTTTTTAAACATTTTATTTGTTTTTTTACTTGTTTTTATATATATATTTTTTATCTAAGTTTTGTGTTTTATTACCAACATGAAAATCACCACTCTTAAAAAAAAGGTTGATGCTGCGTCAATACGTTTCAAAATTAGCATGAAAATCATCGCTCTAAAAAATAAAAGTTGATGTTGCATCAATACGTTTAAAAATTAGCATGAAAATCACTAACATTTTAAAACAAATATTCATACTTCATAAATAAAAATATTAGTTTTAAAAAATGTGCTAAAAAAAAAGAAGGTGATTCTGCATCACCACTTTTCAAAATCGGGTGCTTTTCATGATACCAAAAAAGAGTAGGTAACAATGCGGTTACCTATTTCATTGGTAACAGTGTTCCGAACATATGTTCTTTCATTGTCCAGTGGTTATTCAGCTATGGAAATTATTCTTTGTGCATATCATTGATCCAGCCTGGGTTCCGAAAGACTTTATCGCTGTTGCTGGTGACTGGGATACTTTGAAAATCAAATTTAGATCTCTACTCTTCTTTTTCATTTGGGAAGTTTGGCTGGCTAGGAACCGACTCATATTTGATGGAACTCCTTTCAACCTACCCAACACTTATAATGCCATTATGAGATGCATAGATGAATGCCCCATCCCTATTTTTAGGACATTCGATGGATCTCGCAGGATACTGCCACACGATATTTCCCTCCCTGCAGTTTTTTTTTATGGTGCAAGCAAAGACGGCTTTACAGGATGTGGGGCTTGGATTAAATTATCAGGCAGATAAAGGATCCATTTACACTGGAATGGTGGTCTGGAGACAAATAACAAGGCTGAAATCATGGCCCTATGGGGTGGGCTTCTTGCTGCTGTCAACATGGAATTGATAGAGGTCCATATATACGGAGATTTTGAGCTTATTATTAGCTACATCATGGGTCGTCTCCATATGAACATCCCAGACCTTCAGGGTTGGCTCAACAGGACACAAATCCTATGGCATAGATTGGGCAATCCTCCTATTTCCCACATATATAGAGAACAAAATATGAGAGCTGACGGTCTGTCCAAAAATGGGATCAATTCAGTTTTTGGGATTATACAGGTGGTTCATTTCAAGGATGGGTCACAAATATGGGAATATTCAATTCTAATGCCTGAATACATTGTTTATGTCTATGGAGATATCCTCTGGTAATTTTTATGAATCATACATTTTGGTAATTTTGTTGCTAACTCTGTATGTTGTTTTTGGTTTTTTTTCCTTTCCACGTCAAAAAAAACTCTGCTCTTCATACAAGCGAGCCTGTTCATGTTACACTTTTCAAGCGAGCCTGAACCAATTAATTGACAAGCGAGCCAGGTTAAAATATTTTTCATCCCAAATGACATGACATTAAAATTCTCTATTACTAAGGGAGCCTGCTCATTATGTGTTCACATGCATAGTGTTCCTATTTTCCACATCATATCATAGCAGAGGCATCAAGCGAGCCAGAAATATGACGCTATCAAGCGAGCCTGCTTTATCTATTTTTTTTATCATCAAACAATCATATATTCTCCTTCATCTCCATATCTGATCCATATATTGATACATCAAGCGAGCCAGAATTATGAATCATTCAAGCGAGCCAGCGCATTATTATACCCCAACAACAATCAACAACCTCTTTTTACTCCAATCCTGATACAGCAAGAGGAGCTGGTTCTACAAAATTTATGTTCATTGACATTCAGAGTTCAAGAGAGCCGGGTTTAAATTATATCATCTCAAGTGAGCCTGCATATATACGGCATATACACTCATTGAATAGGAGCCTACTCACATTATGTTCACACACAATTGATTTCTATTATCCACTACTGCTTCGGAGCTGACACATCAAGCGAGCCTGAATAGTGCAACAATCAAGCGAGCCAATTTATAATTTTTTCATAAGCAATAGTATCCATCTCTCCTTCTACAGCATATTTGAGTCATGAATATGAATTTGTACAACCTACTCATCTACTGGGTTTGGATTGGAAGATTAGCATATATGGACTGGAAATTTTGAATGGTGTGGCTATTTGCTCCCAGAAATTTGTGATCTCGTCATGGTTTTTGTTGTGACTTCTTTCTTCCTTACAAGTTGTCTTTAAATTACCATGGCGAATTAGATTGAGATTTTCTTATCTATTCAGATGAGGATGTAATGTTTGACATAAGAACTGTTAATGAATACAACGTTTTTTTCTTTCTGAAATTTTTTTTATTAATAATAGAAAATAAATAAATAGTTTTGAGGTAAATCTAAATTTTTGATATATAAATACTAGTTAGAATATTCTAAAAAATTTAATGAAAGTTAAATATCTCACAACCACCTTATAATTATTAATAATGAAATTAAAATTGAGAAAATCCTATTACAAAATTGACAATACTATGTAGAGATTAAATCTCTAAAATACACTAAATAATTATTATTAATAATTTAAAACTTTTAAAGCCTTATCACAAAACATATATTGTTATGTACATAACTCAGTGGTTGGTAAATGTAAGTATGCATCAATTCAAGACAAATCACTTATTTATGATACATATCACATGATGAATATTAAATATATTATATTTTTATTTGAAATCAATCAAAAAATGATGTAACTAGATTTTTAAATATTCAGATTCGTGCCCATATAATTTTTTGATAGAAATTATTAATATATATATATATATATATATATATATATATATATATATATATATTGAAATGTGAAAAGAAAATATGTGCATATGTGTCTCAAGTTTCCACAATTTTAATTTAACTATCAATAATTATTAAGGGGATAGTAAGAATTTAACTCCACACAATATCCAAATGTTTATATATATATATTGTAAGTGTGGTAATATCTTTTTTTTTTTTTTTTTTTCTAACTCTATCGTCATCAACATGTCCACATAGATCACCTCCATAGGGGAAGGGAATTGAACCTGTGATAAGTGTTATATAACAACCCACCTCATCACTTAAAGAACCCACGGACACCCAAATATAGACCCCTCGGACATCCAAATGTTCATATTTATCTCCAAAGTATTATGCCATTTTTTTCCATTTTAATTAAATTAGTTAATTAAGGAAACCCCATATGAAGCACTGTTATATGGACTGAGTTATGGTTTTATCTCCATGTGGTATTGATAAGCCAAAGTATTGGATTATCGTATTGTATCAAAGCCTATTTAGATATTAAAAATGTCCATGGTAAAGTAGGTGGAACCCCATGACTAAAAATACCTTTTCATGTTTTTTTCAAAACACACACACACACACACACACACACACACACACACACACACACACACACACAGATATATATATATATATAATATATATTTTCTCTTTTAAAAATTAATAATAATAATTTAGAATTAAGTTATGATTTAATTAGTTTTTATATTTTATTTTTTTCAATTTTAGTGACATGTATTATGAAGTAAGTGTTTCCAAAATTATGAAGTGATGTTTATCAATGTTTAAGTATCAAGGATTATTGCAACCATAATTATATATATTATTTCAATTTAATTTACTGATAATCTACATTGAGTATTTTATGGAAAATATTTTTCTATTCATTTCTTAAATTAGTTAGTTTTGTTGTATATTACCTTCAAAAGTATATATATATATATATAGTGGATATTTATGACCTATTGGTTTCCCCTTTAGGTAACTAGAATAATAACATAAGCTAAAAATATTAAGCTTTCATATTTAATATGTTATAAGTATATTAGTTAAATTTTAAATAAAAATAAAATAAACACTTATAGGAATTTAAAGGTTTTTCTTTTTTTAGTGTGGATTTTCAATTACAAGCTCTATATTAGTCCAATTATAAAGAAGACGGAAAGAAACACTATGCCAAAAATTTAAAACCATAGCTATAACAATGCCATATTAAAAGAACTTAGTAAAAAAATATTGCTTGGTTGATCATGTTAACCAAAGGTAGATATCACTTAAATTGGTGGAGGAGGACCATTTTCTTAATAAAAGGAGGTGAAGAGAAGGTTTTCTAGTCTTTTGTCCAACATGTAAATCATTTTATCCATCTTGACCATTTATTCTATCATATCCCCTCTAACGACTAGAGTTTCTTGTTGATTGTCTACACAATAAATGCAGACTCTTCCCACGGGATTTTTAATGTGATAGTACATGTTAATTATTTTCAAGTTGGAATATTAGCTTTCGTGAGTAGAATTTATGTTTTTTTAGATCTAATTAGTGGTTTTTCTATCAATTTCATGATTTGGGATGTATCTATGAGTTTGCACAAACTACTTCTGCACCTTAGAGATAGTTTTACGAATCTCCGTAGGGATAATTTTGATATTTTTCCATCGAAGCCATGTTGAAAATTACTCATGAGTTTGAAAATATAAAAAAAATGAGAGTAATTTCTAAAAATAAGAGTGGCTCTGCGTCCTTTTCCACATCTATGGCTTCAAGAAGGTTTTCATTGAGCCATCAGAAAGGGAGAGTGAGAAGTAGAAATATTATTGGAAAAATAAAAGGTAGCACCTAGGGGAGAGAACCAAATGGATATATGGGAGGTAATTCTAAATAAACTTACCCAACATGGGAAAATAAAATACGGAGGAAGATCCAATCTATTTGAGTAAACAAAAAAACTACCTCATCTAGATAGGAGGGATCACAATCCAAATAGTAGACCACACTGACCATGTTTGGCTAGGTAGAAGCACATAAAACAACCTGATAACCAAAAAAAATCTGAAATAAGGAAAGAAAAACCTTAAACCTATGAGATAGAGTGATGCAAGAGCATTCTTCAAATTTTATAAGACCTAAGAGTCTTATCACACGTTTACTAAAGGGAGTGCGTTCCCTTAATTATTGTGTTTATTTTCCTAAGTTTATTTGAGTTCTAAAGAGATTTAAATGTAATTTGATTAGTGAATAATATCCCGTGAGTTGTAGAGATCTTAGGAATGAGTGAGAAATCCGAGGAAGAGTGACGCTTTTAGGGATCTAGATGTATAATATAGGATTTGGTTGAGTAAAGAATGGAATTGAGAGAAGCTTTAGGAAATATTGAGAGATTCTTGGATCTGAACTAGAATTGGTTCATGATGACTTTTTTTATATATTGGTAAGCATTTTGAAACAACATACGTTGGCTCGAGGTTGGTCGAGGTTGGCTAGTTAAGAGTGTGAGAGTACAATAAGTTAGAGAAGTCATTTTAATGTGGGTGGTTAGGCCCGAAGAGGCCGTAGTACTATAATCAAATGATATTTCAATGAGGATTGAATAATTCTCTATTTATTATAATTTTTTTTAACCATGGCTTATAAATCCTATGTGATTGTTTGATTTGAGGTATGCCATTTGTTTAACTAGAATTTCTATTTGAAATTTTAGAGTGGATTGACCAGTAGAATGTGATCCGAATCAGTGCCTGTCATGGAGTCTTAAGACTCTGCGTATTAAATCAGAAATTTCACAATTGAGGGAATGCCAAAGGTTGCATAACCAGCTGGGACCTTCAAAACGAGCGGTAATGGAACACCTTGCAATCACATATGTTTATTGATGATTTATTGAAGAGAGTAGCATAGAGTAATGTTTGGTTATAGAGGGCCGCAACTATGTTTTTCCCAAAATATAAGATATTTCTGAACAAAAGTGTGAAGGATGAGCGGACGGTCATGATTAGATCACAGATCTGAAAGGGAAGAGATCGACAGCTAAGATGACTTCGCAAGTTTAATAAAGTAACTTGTGATGCGCTGAGATGGAGGGTGAGAAATGAGGACCATTAGATCTCAGTGTAGATCAATGATGAAAGAAAAATTGCAAAAGTGCACATTGCAAATTACAGCGGATAGAGCTAAGGCATCACACAATAATTTAATTGGTTTGCGATGTGGTAAGGATTGAAATATGCGATGTGATGAGGGGAGACCACATTTCGGCATTGCGCATAAATGCGCACTGCATATTTTAGGTTTTTACTTAAGATTTCGCCTAGTAAGTTATGTTGGATGCGATGTGATGCGATCACATATCGCAGAAAATAGAATATACGTTTATTACTAAACGTTAAAACTTGTAGGCAAGCTAAATGCAATGTGTTGTTATTGGTCACCGTGTTGTGGGACCTGAGAACCCATGTTCCACGTCTATGCATGTTGGTTGGGGAAGATTATGAGTTGTGTTAATCCTGTGGAACTCGAGATAAACTAACCGTTGTTTGATTTGTTCACATATGTATGGTTATAATACTTCAATATTGTAATCCACTTCATAATAAGGGATTTTATGTGGGTCCATAAACCACAAGTCCACATTAATATGTTCAAATGCAGTTCTTAACTGCATCAAGTGGTATCTAAGCGAGACTAGTGCTCTTTGGGGTTTTATTCAAGGATTGAATTTTATTCTCAGTATGTGTAGAATTTACATTAGTGATAGATACAGATACAAGGGGTTATGGTCTGAAAGCAATTGGTCATTGGGAGATCAAAATACACAATATTTTATGTAGAGAAGAATATTGAAATGTTGCAGGCACTGGATACTTCAGCCATTTCATTCAAGACAAACTTCGGAAATTTTTTTGAGGAAGGAAGGATCAGGGAAGGATCTTGTAAGTTATAAAAAATTTAATGATATATGTCTGTGAATGTAAGTAGAAACACTAAATTGCAGCTAGGTAGCTACGACAAAGGACAAGGGAGCAATGAAGAAATTGCGGCAAGAGACATTTTAAGGAAATGAATAGAACATGGATGTTCTCAGAAGGAAAAGGAAATTAGTTGAAAGAAGAACTAAATTGCAGACAGTGAAAAGTAAAGCAACATGTTTATTGTCCAAGCTAATGAAAACTTAAGGAGATAAGATCATTGGAATATCTCTCAGGTACGAGTTATATTTTAATATTTGGTCTAATTTGAATTAGTTTCACAGTGAAGATAATGATACCATCCAGCACACTGTAGTAGACTATGTAAAGGGAAGAGAAGTTGTGTTAGTGGAAATTTGAGAAAAGGAGATTGATACAAAAAGAAGAGAATAACAAAATTCTCAAACAAAGAGAGGGGGCAGGTGATCATTGGTTACAAAATCCTAACAACGTTGGAAGTTGAGGAGCAGGAGTGCTCAAAAGATGTTTTGTTGCAGAAACCCAAGGAAGTATACCAAGATGATGACTTGGTGTAGGTGAGAAGTAGATAATTGTAACAAAGAAATGAGAGTGGATTATTTTAAGCTCATAGTGGGCAAGGGGAGTCAACATAAAGAAACCGAGATGACTATTAGGGGTCATGAGAGAAGCCACAACAGAAGAAAGAAAGATGCTAAGGAAAATGGCAAGGGAAAGAAGATGAGTCAAGAGGAACTTGACAAAGACATTGCTGAATTAAAAGCAAGTATTGATGCATTAATAATGTTTCTTGAAGACTGTGAAAGGGGCCAAAGGTATGGTTGGACTATGAAAAGAAAGAATATAAAATGGAAGTTGTTGCAGAAACAGATAAAGAGGAGAATGTACATCAGATTAAGAGAAGAACTTAGATCCACTGAGTTAAAGGCGAAGGAGCATTATTGTAGACCTTAGCAAGAAGTTTAACTTGCTGAGGAAGGAAATATTGATGATTTTCTAAACTGTTGGACAAGTTTGGATCATCAGAGAGATGTGATGAAGGAGACATCAAAGGAAGAGGAGATTTGTATTTTTGAACCTTATGTTTTGTGTATGTATGGAGCTGATGAACAACCTTTAGAGGATGTATTTATGCAGGTTGATGAAGAAATGAAGTTGTTAGAAGATATGGTTGTAATATAAAAGTTCTTAATTGAACATGTGTTCAAAGAAACTGAAGATGGAAAACTATTGAAGACTACTATGGAAGTTGGAAATGATGAATCTAGTAAGACTTGGAAAATTGATGGTAGACAGTTTGAAGACAAAAGGAAATTTCAGATTGCAAAAGAAGGACTAGAAAATAAGTATGAAGATATTCTTATGACAAGATTAAACACGAATATATGTACAGTGAATAAACTTGAGGTAATGGGATTATCTCTTCAAATTTCATTAAAAAATTATGAACCTGTATTGATAGTTGATGGACAAGAAATTTTCTTGAAATGACATAATGGAGCATCAATGGAAAGGGGTCTTAATAAAGATTGCATTATGGAAGATGGTAGAACACAAATTTTTAAGGAGAATTTACTCTAAGGAGGTACAGTTAATCCAGTAAAGGCTATGAAGAAGAAAGGAAAAAGAGGTTAGTCAGGAACTTAAGGATAGGTTGGCAGAGGCTAATGCAGAACAAAAAATTGAAGACAATGTTATTTCTACAAATTGCAAGAGTAAAGGTGAAGGTAATCAACAAATTGAATGGAGACATGCAATCTCAGAGGATGAAGGAAAGGATGCTTTCATGAACTATGCATTTGCAATGAACAACAAAGGGGTTCAATGGAATGTGATATTCATGGTATTAACAATAATTTTTACTTTTGTAAAAGGGACTTTAGAGTCGAATGGAAAATCTGTTCTATATGGTGATTTTTTTTCCTGTACAGAAACAAAGAGAACTTTAGCTTCTAAAATTATAGATTGGCAGATTTTGATGGAAAAGAAAGAGGGATGGAAAAAGCAACTTAGTGGCTTACAGATTTGTAAGGAAGAAAAGGGAAGAATGAAAATAAATGTGAAAGGAAGAAAGGGCAAAGAGAAGAACAAAGAACAACATTCAGAAATTTGACAGCATTTAAAACAAAGTAGAAACAAAGAAGACTTTTCCAATACAAGACGATATGAAGGAGGATATGAAAAGTCGAACATGTCATATGCACATCAAGGGGATGAAAAATCAAAGAAAACTTGGAGCATAGGTAATGAGGAAAAAGGTGGAAAATGTAGTATGTTTTATGATTTTTAACTATTAATTGTTGAATGTGTGTTTTTAGATAAAAGACAAAATTCTCTTGGATATATATTTGCTTATGCAAATATGAAAGAGCATGCAAGTTCTGGAGATGCAGAAAATTAGTTTTCCTTATGGAAACAAGAATATGGGAGAAAGAAACTAGTTGATTCAAAAGTTTGGAATGGAGGAAAGAGAGTTGATATGACTCTTACACAATTAATTGCAGAAGAGAAAGAAGATTGCAGAGGATGTGTAATTAGAGTCCATGAAAATAATTTTTTTTTGATCCAAAGAATAATTGAATATCAATAGTTTATCTTGAGTTTGCAAATGAACAAATGTGTGAATATTTCAGTTAAATTTAATGTGAATATGGAGACAATTAAACAAGGTTCAATAACTAAAATTTTTATAGTTGATGGACAATATATAGTGGGAAGGTCATATTTTCTTGTGTCAAACGAGGAACAATCTTCTTTTGAAATTGAGAAGATTCCACTCAAGATATTGGATGAGTGGATGATGAAAACAACAAAGGTGATAAGTATGGGAATTTTTCAAAGTAAACAAGTCAAGAAGACATGGAAATATATGCAGGACAGTATAAAGAAAATGGTTTGGAAAGAGAAGAGGACACTGGTGATAGAGTCATAAATCAAAATATGCTCAAGTACAAGACAATGGAATTAGTGGAGAAGACATGAAATTAAAGTTAAATACTCTTGAGATGATGACAGAACAACAGCACACAGAGGTACAAAAATTTATGTTTCTTGAAGAGATACTTATGTTGAATATCGGTATCAAAACACTATACAGTGGAGATGCACATGACAATAGAGAAAAATGACATCCACAATACAGGGTTTGTCATCCAGGAGAAGGAGAGAATACAAAAAATACACCTACAATTGAAAAAGGCCAGAAAACCAGTTGGAAGATGAAGTCTAAGGATGCTTACAACAGAGGAAATTGGAAGACTCATGAACAAGATTCCATGAATTATTTCAACCCGGGGAGTGTGATGTAGGAGAATTCTTCAAAGTTCATAAGACCTAAGAGTCTTATCACACATTTACTAAAGGGAGTGGGTTCCCTTAATTATTTTGCTTACTTTCCTAAGTTTAGTTTAGTTCTAAAGAGATTTAAATGTAATTTGTTTAATGAAGAATATCTCGTGAGTTGGAGAGGTATTAGCGATGAGTGAGAAATACTAGGAAGAGTGAGTATTTTAGGGATATGGAAGTCCAATATAGGAATTTTTTGAGTAAAAAATGGAATTGAGAGAAGATTTAGGAAATATTGAGAGATTTTTGGATCTGAACTGAAATTGGTTCATGATTGTTTTTTGTATATATTGGTAAGAATTTTGAAACAATAGAGGTTGGCTTGAGGTTGGACGAGGTCTGCTAGTTAAGGGTGTGAGAGTATGATGAGTTAGAGAAGTCATTTTAATGTGTGTGTTCAGGCCCACAGAGGCCGTAGTACTGTAATCAAATTGATTTCAATGAGGATTGAATAAT
Organism: Pinus albicaulis; assembly: GCA_034641835.2. Taxonomy (NCBI): domain Eukaryota; kingdom Viridiplantae; phylum Streptophyta; class Pinopsida; order Pinales; family Pinaceae; genus Pinus; species Pinus albicaulis. Next base: position 671,090,959 of record CM076573.1, read on the forward strand.
TATGTATTTATTATAATTTGTTTTAACCATGGCTTATAAATCACGTGTGATTGTGTGATTTGAGGTGTGCCATTTGTTTAAGTACAATTTCTATATGAAATTTTAGAGTGGATTTACCAGTAGAATGTGATCTGAATCGGTGGCTTTCATGGAGTCTCGAGAGTCTGCTTATTAAATCAGAAATTGCACAGTCGAGAGAATGTCAATGGTTGCATCACTAGCTAGAACCTTCAAAATGAGCGGCGATGGAACACCTTGCAATAGTGTACGTTTATTGATGTGTTATTGAAGAGAGTAGCACGAAGTAATGTTTGGCCACAGAGGGACGCAATTGTGTTTTTCCCAAAATCTCAGCGGTTTCAGAACAAAAGAGTGAAGGATGAGTGGAAGGTCGTGATTAGATCATAGATTTGAAAGGGGAGAGATTGACGGCTAAGATGTCTTCGCAATTTAAACAAAATAACTTGTGATTCGATGAGATGAAGGGAGAGCACTGAGGACTGTTAGATTTGGGTGCAGATCAACGATGGATGGAAAATCGCAAAAGCGCACATCACAAACTATAGCGGATAGAGCTAAGGCATCATGTGATAAGTCAATTGGTTCGTGATGTAGTAAGGATTGGAATATGAGATGCGATGAGGGGAGACCACATGTCGGCATTGCATATGAGCACACACCGAAAATTTTATGGTTTGTACATAAGAGTTTGCCCGATAAGTTATGTTAAATGCGATGTGATGCGATCACATATCATAGAAAATAGGAGATACGTTTACTGCTAAACGTTAAAACTTGCGAGCAAGCGAAATGCGATGCATTGTGATTGGTCATTGTTTTGTGGGACTCGAGAACCCCTGTCCCGCATGCATGCATGTTGGCTGGGGAAGATTGTGAGTTATGTTAATCCTACAGAACCCGAGATAAAGTAACCATTGTTTGATTGATTCACGTATGTATGTTGATAATACTCTGATATTGTAATCTGTTGCATAATAAGGGAGTTTCTGTGGGCTTATAAACCACAGGTCCATAGTAATATGTTTAAAATGCAGTTCTAAACTGCATCATAGAGCCACACGAAGAGTATGTAAATAAGGAATATTGCAATTGAAAAGGCAAACCAAAGAAAAACAAATACCTAGATTTGACTTGAGACCCAATTGTGGGGGAGTCCTCGAGCTATAGACAATGAAACTAATGATTTCTACCTTTCAGTTGGGAGCCACTACTAATTCAGAGGGTAAGATAATTTTTGTGCAACTCCTGCATGAGACTGTTGGCCCAACTCTTCTATATAGTTAGAGCTCTGAATAAAGGAAATGTCTACAAGGGAACCATAAAATCCAAAGGGTATTTCTACATAGTAGACAGGAGATAAAAGTAAGGACCATATATTAGAGAAACTTTTAGCCTAAAAGTCGCTTCCTAAGGAAAAATAATAAAATAATTTAATAAAATAAGAGTTAATTTTCGAGGGAAAAGAAGAAAAATATTTTTTTCTTTTTTAAATTTATTTTTGGCTTGTCTCCTTATAGGTTCACTCAAATTTCAAGTGTAGACAATTGTTGGATGCAAAATTAAATTTCAAATCAAATGAGTACCAATTATGCATACTTCTAAGAAGACTCACATTGATAAAAATTTAAGATACATTAGAAAAACATGTTGAACACACTTTTCTAATGAATCTTCATTTTTTATCAATGTGGTTCTTCTCGGAAGAGTGCATAATGAGTACTGGTTAGATGATGAATTTATTCCGCATCCAACTAGTGTGTACACTTGAAATTTGAGTAAACCTATAAGGAGATAACTCAAAGATACAATTAAAAAGGGTATTTTTCTTCTTTTCCATAAATTTTTTTTACATGTATCTCTTTTAGAATTTAAAGGATTTTGATTGGCTTACATATTATGTACATGAAAATTTCATGGGTACTTGTAGGCTGAAATTTCCTCTAATTCCAATCCAACATACATAAGCATTTGATAAACTAGAAACTATAATATCACTTATATGCCTGCTTGTGTCATAATAAGCCACCATCATCATTATAGTCACCATTATTAATCTTTTTGTTGACACAAAAGAGCTATATAAGACTGAGTGTGCTTCCTAAGAATCCCACAAAACTATCTCTATCATTTTAGCAGCTTCTCCCATCTTAACATCAAACATCCTTGACTTCCGAAGTACCTTGTTGGGCACAATCTGCCCAATTAAGATTATATTATCACTGTATATTAAGGTTATGAAGTGGTTCCCATGGTATATATCTATATATATAAGCTTAAGTGACTAAATATGTTTCGTTTTAAAAAGTTATAAGTTTCGAAATTTTGAGAGATATAAGTACACATGTTTTTAGATCATTAACACTTAAATTTCTATCACAAAGAGGACCTTTTCTCTCCAAAGACAACTTCGTATAATAATTTGAAGTTCATTATAATTGTGATTGTAAAATTAAATTGTATTATTATAATATTAATTAAAATACTTTAATTACAACCAACAAAATTTTAACCTTATAGCATTTTAAATTTAAAAGTCATTTTTTTGTTCTTCTTACTTTAGACTTCTTTTTGAGAAATGCACAAAACTTTAAAATATTATCCTTTTACATTCCTATAAACACTTTACTTTGGTAACATGAATCATCACAATCTGGCAATATATATACCACAATATCGACACTACAAAAGTTTCGGGTATTTTAGCTATGTTCATTAAAACATTATTAGAAATGTTAATTAGACACACATGTCAAGTCAAACAGTAGCAATCCAGTAAACATGTGAAAATACGATTGGCTTTTTTTTTAAATTTGGAAAATAAAAATTACTTTAATCATGTTTTAATTCATATCAATCAATTTTAACTTGGATCGATAAAGCAACGAGAAAAAAAGCAAAATGATAGAAATAACTTGCTCTTCTAAGTGCATGATAGATATAGAATTAAAGTGATATACAATATTAAAATATTTGTAATATATATATATAAAAGTATAAAAGTTAGATATTCAGGTATGATAGATATAGTGTTGAAGAGATATACACAATATCAAAATATTTGTAAAATCACATAATTTTTTATTTCTAATTATTTATATATATAGAGAAAAGTTAGATACTGAAATATGTTATTTATAAATTAAGCTAATTTATTTTCATTATTCATGTATTTTAAAATTTTAAATGTCAAAAGAATTACACATTTTACTTTTTTTTATTCAAATAAGAACTTTCTTTTTCTATAATTATTTTCATTTTGAGGAAAAAACGATTAGAAAGTGTCCTTTCATATTATACTAAACTTGTTACTTTTAGTTATGTTATTTACAGGTTTGTGTGGGTCTAATTTTCAATAAAATGTTTTTTCTCTTTACATTATTATTATTATTATTATCATTATTTTACTTAATAAAATAATTTATTTACAACTTTAGATCTATATTAACACGAGATCTATTAAAGGCTAAGAGAGATCAAATTATACATTAATAAATTTGATCTTTCACTTCTTCTTATAAATAGAAACTAGTTTATAATCCTTTTTCAAAAAAAAAATATTAAATAATAATTATTTAAAAATTAATATTTTCTAAAAATATATTTTTCCATTTTATCTATATTTTCAGATATTTTATTTTTAAATATGAAATTATTTAATCATTCTTATATATATTTATGTACACAATGCTTTTATTAATTATATATTTAATTTTTATTTTTTTTAAATAAAAACATTATTACTATATATTTATATTTTTTAATATTTTATTTCTATAAAATAAAATATCATTATTAGTATTAAGTTTTTTTATAAATATATTTTATAAAAATATATTAAAAATATTAGAATTTTTTTTTATAATTAAATTTTCCATTTCTTTAAACTAAAAAATATATAATTTTTGTTTATCGTATGAACATTAACTTTTATCTACTCTATTTTTCTTTTTGCATTTTATCTTCAGATATTCTCATCTTTCTTATTCAACATTATTGTTATTATTATTATAATTATCATTATTCTACTTAATAAATTAATTTATTTACAGCTATAAATCTATCTTAACATGGAATCTATCAAAGGCTAAGAGAGATCAAATTATACATTAAGAAATTTGATCTTTCACTTTTTCTCATGGATTAAAACTAGTTTATAATCCTCTTTAAAAAAAGAAATATTAAATAATAATTATTTAAAAATCAATATTTTCTAAAAATATTTTTTTCCATTTTCTCTATATTTTCAAATATTTTATTTTTAAATATAAAATTATTTAATCATTATTATATATATTTATGTACATAATAATTTTATTAATTATATATTTTATTTTTATTTTTATTTTTTTAAATAAAAACATTATTACTATATATTTATATTTTTAATATTTTATTTCTATAAAATAAAATATCATTATTAGTATCAAATTTTTTTATATAATTATATTAATTTATTTTTATTTTTATTTATTTATTTATTTATATATATAAAAGGGATGTTTAAATTTGCCATTTCTTTAAAATAAAAAAGATATATTTTTTTGTTTATCACATGAACATTAACTCTTATCTACTCTATTTTTCTTTTTGCATTCTTGAGATACTCTCATCTTTCTTATTCAATTATCACATATTTTAGGTTATCAAATATTTTAGGTTGATCAGTTATCACATATTTTAGGTTAACGGATTTTTATCTTAAATGTTTTATATTTATTTCATTTTTAAACATGAAGCTCCTTTTCTATGAAATTTTAGGTATAATTTTTTTTAAATAAAATTTGTAATTTAGGTAGTCTTATGGTTAATATTTTATTTGTATCTTTATAGTTTTTATTTTATAGATATCAATAAATTAAAAATTAAAATTATTTTAATATAGTTTATAATTAATTTTGAAACACAAACGAATATTAAATAAGAAAAATCAATATTATATTTAAAAATGATAGTATTTTTGACAAAATATTAATTAATATTTAAAAAAAAAAAGATTTCATATCTAAGTATGAGAGGCTTTAACAATGCATTATATTAAATATCATTTTTGAGATTCAACTACATTAAGTAAGGAATTCATCTATGACCGTTTTTGTAACGCCCACGTAAACTACAGTTTTTACCATGATTTACAAAAACAGTTGAATCAAGAATCGGTTAAAAAGATGAACGAATTCTTGATTCGTTTGAAAACTAGAAAGAATTCTTGATTCATTGGAAAACTAATTTAGTGTGGGCTAGGTTTTGCTTGAAGGGATGCTATGTTGCATTTTAGTGTGCTCCGCAGAGTTTTCTTATGATAGTTTTTTATTTGATCAGACTATTTTGAGGACGCTCTGGGGATTATCTTATCTTCGATTTTGAGTAGGCTCTGCTGGATTTTGAAAACACTCTGTTCGATTACTGATTATTGTTCTGGATGCTCTGTTGGATGACTACGGCTCTCAGTTGGATTTTCTTCCATTTCAAACTAAAGCTTTGCACGCAAATCTGAACTAACATCTGCCGTGGAGCTTAAAGGTTTGGAATACCTTCACACAACCACTAGTATATTCTGTTCTAGTTCGCTGACGACCACAAAACTATTGCTGTGGGTTTACTTACTTCTTTCTAGCCTCGTGGTCTGCCCAATACCAGTTTGCATTGCACTTAAATAGTTGTGTACAAGATATGGCTTAAATATTGAATGGTAAAGTGATTGAAGTAATTTTTGCTATTGTTTTTTTCTTTGATATTAGTCGACTGAATAAGAGCATTACACTAAATGAAATCAAGGTTTATATCTAACATGGTGTGGGCGTATATATACATTATGAAATTTCAAATTCACATTGTCTTATGTCAAATACACATTGGCTGTTGAAATATTAAAGTCACCTGCCGTGCCTTGGGCAAGAAGAACAAAGAACAAAGGACAAAGGCAGCAGCGGCAACAACAGAGATTGAGTGCGCAGCACTCTGAATTGAAGAATGTTGGTGAATCCGTAAGGATGAATTTAATCTTGATGGGCCGCAGCCACAATTGCAGATGAAATTAACAGGTAATGGACGGAGCCGTTCTTCACAGTGGAAGGACAAAGATTTTTTCGTAGATCCCTTCTACGGAGGAACAGACTAAATTAAAAACAGTCGTTTTTGGCGTTAAAGCCTTCAACAACCAGAATGAATGGAAATTGTTTTTAAACAGGCAGAAGTCCTTTTATTTTGAATTGGCGGACAAGTGGCCCGCACCATTTCTATGCCAATCGGAATCGAAAAATTAAGATTGGAGCAGTGTCTTGTTGATATGGAAGAGTTCCGCAAGCGGAACGTTTAATACATTGAAACATATATATGAATCACCCTCACAACAGCGGAGGCCCGTGGGTCCACAAGACCACGTGGCAGTATCTTATTGCAATTGATTGATTTCAATCGAATGGTTTCAATCGGCGGGATTTTGTTGTGTCACCCGATCAGGGCCGATCCGATCGCAATCGATAGATCGGAGCCGTGTTTCCAATCGCAAGCGGAAGCTCGGAGGTTTGTTTGTTTTGCAGCGCGTTTTGTTTAAAGCGCGGATTCAACAGTCCTATACAGCGGATTTAATAATCGGGCCGTCGAGTCCATAGTGTAATCGCAATCGAAATATTGAGTTGGTCACAAACTGTGTTGACAATCCGTTGGCCGATTGTCGATTGCCGACTGCGTAGTGGTCCCCACTCGTACGTCCGGCATTTCATATTTTATATGTTCCGCAAAGGTTTTTCCATTGTATATTTGGTTTTATTTTTGATTTATGTTTTTTTTTGTTGTAATGTTTTAATACGCGCGACATATAAAAGCAAAGGCCTGCGAAGTCAATTGTAATTGTAATTTTCATTCGCACAGCAGCGCGGAGTAAAAATACACAGCAGTGTGTTGAATGTAGAAGACATAGTATTGTTAAAAAGAGAGACAGAGATTGTCTTCTGTGCACTGCGTCTGTAGCAGTCATACATATCTGGTGAATCCCTCACTGTTGAGGAAGAATGTGTATCAGTTTTGAAAGGAATAGAAATTTGTTTTAAAGTCTTGAAAACTCTGTCTCCTGTCAATTTTTCTATTTATTTCTCTGTGTTTACAAGGAGATCTTATTCTCTCCACTTGGAATTCTCAAAATTCCAACATGGTATCGGAGCAAGTCTAGGCTCTTTGAAGATTTCAAAGAAGCTGAAGAAGAAGACCTGTTGCAGCGTTTCTCTCCAGCAGCGTGAAAAAGCTCAACAGCAGTCAAGGTCAGGTATTTCTCAAAGATAAAAGAGCAGTTGTTTATTGTTTAAAGAAGTTTGTTCTTTCAAGAAGGAAAGACAGTTTGTTTAAAGTCTGAGTTTAGTTTAAGAAGCAATGGCTGGACCAAGCACTGGTATGAATCTTGGAAGTGTTCAGCTTCCACAGTTTAATGGAAAGAATTATGATTATTGGGCCATTACCATGAGAGCCCTGTTTGTCTCACAAGACTTGTGGGAACTAGTAGAAGATGGTTTCACAGAACCAGCTGATGAGCAGGCTTTTAATGCCTTAACTCAAGCAGAGAAAGATGTATTGAAGAATAATAAAAAGAAAGATGCTAAAGCTCTCTTCTGTTTGTATCAAGCTGTAAATGAGAGTGTGTTTCCAAGGATAGCAGCAGCTAAGAAATCCAAGGAGGCATGGGAAACTCTGAAAGTTGCCTATCAAGGTATGGAGAAGGTTAAGACAGCAAAGCTTCAGTTGCTAAGAAGAGATTTTGAAACTCTTTGCATGAAAGAGTCAGACAGTGTTGATACATTCTTTACACATGTGATTGGGATTGTCAATCAGATAAGATCCCATGGAGAAACTCTTGAAGAAAGAAGAATTGTGGAGAAACTTTTGAGATGCTTACCCTCAAAGTTTGATGTTATTGTAACCACCATAGAAGAGACCAAAGATCTCTCACAATTCACAGTGGATGAACTTCATGCCTCACTAATAACTCATGAACAGAGATTGAGCAGAGATGAACTCTCATCTCTTGAGCACGCCTTCAAGACCCAGATGCCTTCAGGAAGAGGAAGAGGTCAAAGAAAAGGAAGAGGAAGAGGCAGAAGCCAGAATAGAGGTATAAGAGACAGCTCTTCACATTCACATGGAAGGAGCAACAGTCAAAGCCAGAGCCACGGCCAATGTAACAGCCAGCAAGGTGGACACCAACACCAACATGCTCAAGGACAAAGGTATGACAAATCCAATGTCCAGTGTCATTATTGCAAGAAATATGGGCACTATGCCAATGAATGTAGAAAGAAGCAAAATGACATGAAGAATAGGCAGAATGTTAATGTAGCAAAAGAGGAAAAGAACCCAAGTAATGTGCTATTAGCTTGCAATGTAGCACAAGATAAAGTTGATGATGTTTGGTTCTTAGATTCTGGATGTAGTAATCACATGACTGGCAACAGAGCAATGTTTGCCAATCTTGATGAAGAAGTCAAATCTGAAGTGACCACAGGGTCTGATACTAAAATCTCTGTCAAAGGGAAAGGCAGAGTAAGTATTCGAGCAAGGAATGGGGAGAAAAAATTTGTCCCTGATGTGTATTATGTTCCAGGTCTGAGATGTAATCTTTTGAGCGTTGGGCAGCTCATAAACAAAGGTTACAATGTTATATTCAAAAATGATGTGTGCACCATAAAAGATATTCCTCCAAGTAAGAAAATTATTGCTGAAATTCAAATGACCAGCAATAGGATGTTTCCGCTCAAGCTCAATACTGACTTGAAGGGAAAAGGAAAGAACATAGCAGCTGTAACTCAAGAAGCCTTCCAGAAGGAAGAGAAGGATGAAAACTGGTTATGGCATTTGAGATTTGGACATCTCAATTTCGGAGGATTAAATTTGCTGCACAGAAAAGGAATGGTAAGAGGTTTACCACTGATTGAAAAGCTTGACAGCCTATGTGAAGGCTGCATCTTGGGAAAGCAACACAGAGAAAATTTTCCTTCAGGAAAAAGCATAAGGGCGAAAGCACCTTTAGAGATAATCCACTCAAATTTATGTGGGCCGATGCAAACATCATCTGTTTCAGGCAGCAATTACATGATGACCTTCATAGATGACTTCACTCGAAAAGTGTGGGTCTATTTTCTAAAATATAAAAGTGAAGTCTTTCAGAAATTTCGTCAATTTAAAGCTCTTGTAGAAAAACAGAGCGGACTGCACATTAAAGTCCTCAGAACTGACAGAGGAGGAGAATTCATATCAAAAGAATTTCTGCGTTTTTGCAAAGAGAACGGCATACACAAGCAGTTTACCACTAGGTACACGCCGCAACAGAATGGAGTTGCTGAAAGGAAGAATCGAACCATAATGGAGATGGTGAGAAGTATGCTAAAGGCAAAACACTTGGTGAATGAGTATTGGGCAGAAGCAGCAAACTGTGCTGTATATATTTTGAATAGATGCCCTACAAAAGCGGTGATGAACAAAGTTCTAGAAGAAGCGTGGAGTGGCAGAAAACAGGGAGTCACCCACATGAGAGTTTTTGGATGTGTAGCATATGCACACATTCCAGACAAATTGAGAAAGAAGTTGGATAGTAGGGGGGAGAAGTGCATTTTCCTTGGATATTGTGAAGATTCCAAAGGATACAGATTGTATAACCCATCCACAAAGAAGTTTGTAATAAGCAGAGATGTACAATTCATTGAAGAGGAAGCGTGGGATGGAAGCATTGAGAAAACAGTAAATGTCAAAAATTGTTTATCTCATGATGAAGATGATGTAGATGTGGTTGAGATTAATAACCCATCTATTGCACAACCTCCAGCAGCGCAAGGCCAGCAAGGGACGCCTCAAGCGGCAGCAAGAACACCCTTGAGAAGTGGGAGTGCATCACCAAGCACACCACGTGGAGCAGAATCGAGTGCTTCATCAAGCACGGCTACACCAAATGAAAGAGGGACAAGGTTCAGAAGCCTCAGAGAAATCTATGAGCAAGGAGAAGCAAACGAAGGTATGAATTCCTTATTTTCTTTGTATTGTCAAGTTGATGATCCTATTCATTTTGAAGATGCCATTAAAGATAGAAAATGGATAGAAGCTATGGATGATGAAATTAAAGCCATAGAGAAGAATAGAACATGGGAGTTGGTAGATCTCCCAGAAGGTAAAGAAGTCATTGGAGTTAAATGGGTATACAAGACCAAAAGCAATGCTGAAGGAAAAATAGAAAGACACAAGGCCAGACTTGTTGTCAAAGGGTATAAGCAGAAGCAAGGGATTGATTATGAAGAAACTTTTGTACCAGTTGCAAGAATGGAGATGGTAAGAGCAGTGATGTCCATAGCAGCACAAAACAAATGGAAAGTATATCAAATGGATGTAAAATCCGCATTTTTAAATGGAATTTTAATGGAAGAGGTATATGTGGAACAACCTCTCGGATATGAGAAGAAAGGCCAAGAGCATAAGGTCTGTAGATTGAAGAAAGCTCTTTATGGGCTGAAACAAGCACCAAGAGCATGGTACAACATAATAGATTCTTATCTATTGGAGAATGGATTTGAAAAGTGTGAGGGAGAACCCACCCTCTACATCAAAGAAAAGGATGGTAAGTTATTAATTTTTGTTTTATATGTTGATGATTTAATTTTTACAGGTAATGATGATTACCTTGTTGAAAATTTTAAAACAGTCATGAAAGATGAATTTGAAATGACTGACATGGGTTTGTTAAGATACTTCTTGGGAATAGAAGTGGAACAAGGTGAGAAAGGAATTTTCATTTCTCAAGCAAAGTATGTGAATCAAGTTTTGGAAAGATTCAACATGCAGGAGTGCAAAGCTGCAATTACTCCCACAGTAATGGGATTGAAGTTGAGTAAGAATGACAGCAGCAAGGATTTCGATCCAAGTTTGTATAAAAGCATAGTTGGCAGCCTCATGTATTTGACTGCATCTAGGCCGGATATTATGCATGCTGTTAGTTTAATTTCCAGATTTATGGAGAAGCCAAAAGAAGCACATTGGCAAGCAGCAAAGAGAATTCTGAGGTATGTGAAAGGAACAAAAGGATTTGGTATTTTATATACTACTTCAGAAAATTCAGAATTGGTTGGATATACCGACAGTGATTGGGCTGGAAGTGTAGATGATCAGAAGAGCACTTCCGGTTATATTTTTCATATGGGTTCAGGAGCCATTTCATGTGCTTCTAAGAAATAGCCTATTGTAGCATTGTCTACAGCAGAGGCAGAATATGTGGCAGCTACAGCAGCAACGTGTCAAGCAATTTGGATGAGAAGAATGTTGAGAATTCTATGTCAAGAACAGGTAAAGGGCACTGTGATTTATTGTGACAATATCTCAGCTATTGCATTGTCAAAGAATTTTGTGTTTCATAAAAGAACAAAGCACATAGACACAAAGTATCATTATATCAGAGAATTGGTGAATAATGGTGAAGTTGATTTACAGCATTGTAAAACAGAGGAGCAATACGCAGATATTTTAACTAAACCATTGGGACAGAAGACCTTTGAATTTCTAAGAGAATGCTTGGGTATGATGAATGACCCAGCAGCTGAATTTAAGGGGGAGTGTTGAAATATTAAAGTCACCTGCCGTGCCTTGGGCAAGAAGAACAAAGAACAAAGGACAAAGGCAGCAGCGGCAACAACAAAGATTGAGTGCGCAGCACTCTGAATTGAAGAATGTTGGTGAATCCGTAAGGATGAATTTAATCTTGATGGGCCGCAACCACAATTGCAGATGAAATTAACAGGTAATGGACGGAGCCGTTCTTCACAGTGGAAGGACAAAGATTTTTTCGTAGATCCCTTCTACGGAGGAGCAGACTAAATTAAAAACAGTCGTTTCTGGCGTTAAAGCCTTCAACAACCAGAATGAATGGAAATTGTTTTTAAAGAGGAAGAAGTCCTTTTATTTTGAATTGGCGGACAAGTGGCCCCCACCATTTCTATGCCAATCGGAATCGAAAAATTAAGATTGGAGCAGTGTCTTGTTGATATGGAAGAGTTCTGCAAGCGGAACGTTTAATACATTGAAACATATATATGAATCACCCTCACAACAGCGGAGGCCCGTGGGTCCACAAGACCACGTGGCAGTATCTTATTGCAATCGATTGATTTCAATCGAATGGTTTCAATCGGCGGGATTTTGTTGTGTCACCCGATCAGGGCCGATCCGATCGCAATCGATAGATCGGAGCCGTGTTTCCAATCGCAAGTGGAAGCTCGGAGGTTTGTTTGTTTTGCAGCGCGTTTTGTTTTAAGCGCGGATTCAACAGTCCTATACAACGGATTTAATAATCAGGCCGTCGAGTCCATAGTGTAATCGCAATCGAAATATTGAGTTGGTCACAAACTGTGTTGACAATCCATTGGCCGATTGTCAATTGCCGACTGCGTAGTGGTCCCCACTCGTACGTCCGGCATTTCATATTTTATATGTTCCGCAAATGTTTTTCCATTGTATATTTGGTTTTATTTTTTATTTAAGTTTTTTTTTGTTGTAATGTTTTAATACGCGCGACATATAAAAGCAAAGGCCCGCGAAGTCAATTGTAATTGTAATTTGCATTCGCACAGCAGCGCGGAGTAAAAATACACAGCAGTGTGTTGAATGTAGAAGACAGAGTATTGTTAAAAAGAGAGACAGAGATTGTCTTCTGTGCACTGCGTCTGTAGCAGTCATACATATTTGGTGAATCCCTCACTGTTGAGGAAGAATGTGTATCAGTTTTGAAAGGAATAGAAATTTGTTTTAAAGTCTTGAAAACTCTGTCTCCTGTCAATTTTTCTGTTTATTTCTCTGTGTTTACAACGAGAGCTTATTCTCTCCACTTGGAATTCTCAAAATTCCAACATTGGCATGGTTGTTAACCAAAGCTCGTGGAGTGATATTTAAACGTTTATACTTAACATGGTGTGGGGATATATGTATATGTTATGAAATTAAAAAATATATGGCATTCACAATGTCATATACTTAAAAATATGTTGGCATGGTTGTTAGCATATGGTGACCAAACCAAGGAATGGTATTGAAGTCCGGGGTTGCACTCGTAACCTCAAACACACTACAAAGTGCCTCTACCATTGGGACTACCAAGATAAGTATCTTGGCTAATTTTCATTATATAATCTTTTGTTGTGAGAAGAAAGATATAAATAAAGATTATATATCATATAGTTTTCTGCAGAAAGATTATTAGAAAATAGAAATACTAATGATCTTTCTTATATTTCTTGAGATAAGTTACATATACCAAGAAAATGGTATTTTATTAGTTTATTGGGATTTTATCGAAACAAATTTACTGTTGACTATTTTCCTGAGAATGTATTTATCTTGGGAGTAGAAGATAAGTAGAAGATAAGTCCATTTCGTTAATTCCTTCGCAAGGGTTTGCAAACGTTACATGTTAACTTTGTTTTAAAAGGTCTATCTAGCTCTTATGCCGAAAGTAAGGGTTAGTTATGGTACTTATTTTTAAAAGAGATCTTCTTGATTAGATTAAAGAGGGTAACTCTTTAATAAAAATATTTACATAATATTTTATAAGCAAGAAAATAGAAAATGAATGCTTTATTTTAAAAAGAGATTTTTGTACTCATTTAATTTATGAAGTGATAACAAGTCCAAAGTATTTTTCTTAATATATTTAAGAGAGTGACTCTGGAAATATCTTCATGTGTGATGAAGAAGAAAAGAGAAGTTTTCTCGTATTAATAAATAAATCCATGGATAGTTTCATAAAACCATGGGTAGTTTTTCCATGGTGTTGATAAAGATTAATTGTTTCATAAAACCATGGGTAGACTACCATGATTATTTTATATTATCATGATTTGATGTTAATTCCCTTTGGAAAAAGATCATGCATATACATGCAATATATGTATTAAGAATACATTTTTTTTTGTATGTAGAAAGATAGCTTGTAGTATTAAAACTACATTGAACAAGATTGTTAGTATAGTCTTGTAAATGAGACATGTATTTATATTCTTAATTGCATATTTTTACAAAAAGAAAACATATGTTTACATGTTCACTAGCATTGAGATTTTCTTTGGAAGACTCGTGAAGGAGGTTATGTGCTTCATTGTGTAAGCACTCCTTTAGGGAGAGTCTTTTGGAATCAGTATGCATTCGCATGCATGGAAGAGAAAATCATTATGTTAACTTGCATTCCATGCACTAAAGGTAATAGCTTAAGGGTTAGCTATTTTTATTAAATATATGTAAATCACATGCATAAATATCTTAGTTGATGTATTAGTTTATTTTAAAGAAAGCTTGGGAGATGTAGCCATTGTCGTGCAGGAATGTGTGGTTAGGCGACGTAAGAATTAGTTATTGTGATGACCTATAACTAGCACATATGAGGTATGTGTTATTAAAGAGAGAATGACAAGGTACTTTACTTGCTTGTCATGATTACACATTAGTAGATGGAGAAACTACTATAGTGATTGATTAATACTTTATGAATCTTGACATCATTTTATGTTGAAGGCATCATAGCAAGGGAATGATGGTGACATGTACAATGGAATATTATTCTTTTCATGGTGGTAGGTAAATGATTAATGTTCATGCAGATGAGTGCGAGTTGCAGGAAGGTCCAATGCACGATGGTATATTGTAGGTACACCCATGCCACCAAGATGTGAAGATATGAAGACCAGAGGGTAAATGGTATCATATTTATTGAATGGATTAAACCTAGATATTGTATATTTCCTTGTGAGATATATAAACGATGGTTAAGGGATGGTCTCCCTGAAAATCCATTGAGTGATGGGTTGAACACCCTCACGAGCGTTTAATAATAAAATTAAACGTTTGCTGGTTTTCACCCTACGGGGTTTCCAGGGTATATTGGTGTTCAATGATGTGATTGATTATTGTGTCCAGAGGATGAGGTTGTTTCCTTTCTTGTTATGATGTTCATAATGGAAATTATGTGATGGCTATATGAGTAATGAGATGAATAGATGGTTACATCATATAGTATTAAGTTAATATAATGTAATGGAGGTTGTTAAGGGTTAAGGAGTTTACTATTCTTATTTATAAAATTACACTGTGAACTGTTAAACATTCTATGTAATGATGAGTAACTTGTATAAAAAAAAATTAACTCCTTACATTTCCCTGTGAAGTTAATGGTGTATGTTACAAGTGGTATCAAAGCTAAAGGTTCAAAAACTGGCACCTTTTGGACTTAGCCAAAAGAAATTGAGAGATCCGAGATGAAAAGCACGTATGTGAAGGAAGGCATTGCATCTCTAATCCAGGTTGAATAAAGAGTTTCAAGAGATAAGTATTATTATCTTTCTTTTCTTGAAACACTAGTTATTGCATTTATGGAAAATACACTGCTTACAAAGTAAATACCTGTTGAGTTAGAGTTTCTTTAAAAAAGGATATGTATTTTCCGTGTACGTAAAACTTCTATTGTTGTGTTGAAGTTTTCATAAAAGCAGCTGGGATTTTGGTTTCTTGAAAAATGAAACATGTGCGTGTTTCTCTTGAAAATTTAAACTAATATACATTTGAATTTTTCTAGTAGAGAAATATGTATATTTTGAAAATAATTCTTGCATGTGAATCTTGCAACTAAAAGAGACAAATATAGAGTAAAACATAGTTTTACTTAATATGCAAGATTGTGCTAGTTCTTTTGGAAAGTAAGAAAGCATTTCCAATATGACAATCATTTAGAAAGATATACCATGGTAAAAGACCAAACTACTATGCTCATTTTGCTGATAAGAACCCATGTGAGTCTTGCAAAGATTACTAGTACGTATCTTGAAAGGTGTGAGCAGTAGTAAAACATAAATAAGTAAACTTGCTTGCCTTTATATATATCTTGTTTAAGAAAAGATGGGAAGCTTGTTTTTCTTTTAAAAGGGATTTCGTACTTGTGTTTTAAATGATAAGGAATCCAAGTTCTTGTCTTGAAAATAAATATAGGCTAAAGAGAATAACCTCTTGAATATATTACCTTGCTAGATGGATTATGTCAACTTCCTGATTTAGGTATATTAAAGGTTAAGTTAACCTTGTTAGTATTGCATAATTTTTTATGCATAAAAGAGGCTATTAGATGACAAATTATTGGAAGCAAAGCATGAGAAACTTGCATGTAGAATCATAGAGGAACAAGGTTCTTTGCATGCAATAGTTGTATTATATTTCATCGGAAAGAACATAAGTTTATATGTGGAAAAAGATAACATTTTTTGTTATCATACTTTAGAAAAGAATTCTTTGGCAAAGAAGATGAATTACATGTACAAAAATAAAGTAATGTTTTGGTTTCCTTAAAATATATACATGGTTAATGTGGGTATAATATTTCAAGAATAAGGTATGTATTCTTATGTTTTATTCCATTAGTTTTATGGAAAATAAAACCATTTTTTGCATGCCTATTATGTTATGTGTCCTCGAAGAGGAATCATGAGTTTTCCTACTCGATTGTGTTAAGTATTATGTTGGGAAATTAAGATTAGAATCTTTATGCATTGTATGCATAGGAACAACAGCCATTGTGTTAGCTTTATTATATTTGAATCTTTATGCATTGTATGCATAGGAACGACAACCAATGTGTTAGCTTTATTATATTTTCATGTTCCAAAGGCAAAAGCTGAAGTGGTGGGTCTTTTGTAAAAGTTTAAGTAAAGCAAATGCACATTGTGACATTTTCCATTAAAAGAATTTCTGAACAGATATAGTGATTTGTCTTGTACGAATGTGTGCATGTGTGAAAAATGTCATAATAATGTGGGAGTTATTTGACATGAATTGTTAATTGCTTACTCACACTAATGTAGAGATGTTAGAAGAAAGCATGTTGTGACATTGTATTCACATGTCATATATGCACATGAATAGGTGTTAAAGGATCATTCAAAGATTTATTTTTTATTGATTAAGGTTTTATCTAAACATGCTATAAAATCTTATCAATGCTGCTAAAATAAAACATTGTTGTAGAGGAGCAATGTGAATTTCCTGATGGGGATGAGTACTGCAGTAGGGAGAGAAGTTCTTCAAATAAAATAAAGATAAGTATTTTATTTTATTTTATTTTATTTTGAGAAGTCTATGCATATGCATGTTGATTCTTTTAAAAATTAATTGTTACATACATGGCATTGCATGAGATTAGCTTCCCTTTAAGAGAGTTCTTAAAAAAGTACATGCTATTATAATATACTTTTTTCCAGATAAGAATATGCATATGAGATTAATATGTGTATTATGCTTCATTTCTTTAGGAAATAAAGTATAAAAACATGGAAGAAAAATAGCTACCTTTCATTTGAGTGGGAAAAGAAGTAGTTGTTTTTGCATGCAATAAAATTTCTAAGTTACCATGCACTACTTTAAAAATATGAATATGTATAGTGATGGTGTGTGAAACTAATCCATGAATGAAAAAGACGAGGAAAGTCCTTATATAATATGATAAAGTGTTAAAATTAAATCAAATAAAACCTCTTAATGGGTCAAGTTGTGAAACTTCACTAAATGACTAGTTGACTAACTAGTGTTTGCATGAGTCGTCATGGATGCATTAAAACTATTGACTAGTTAAGAATGAATAACTAATGAAGGTTATATGCACAAATCGATTTTGACTAGAGCTATTTGAAAGTTGTGAACAAGTGATTATGATAATTACTTCGTATGTCAGTCTGTTGGAACAGAACATTATGAGAATTGGAAATGTTTGCATAAGATAATATATGCTTGAGAAATACATATTTACGATTAGCATTGTTTCTTATAATAAGCATGGGTAGCTTAATAGAAACATAAAATCTGTGAAAATAAAACATCGCAAACATTGCAACGAGATTTGCAACAATAAACGTTAAAGTATCATGTTTTAATGTACAACACATGTATGTTACTTCCAGGGGGGAAGTTGTAACAGCTTCATTAAAGTTAACTAGTATTAACTAGTTAAAGACAATTTGTTTAATTCTCTTTTATCTGGAAAGAAAAACTTAAAGCATCACTGTTGATAAAGCAAATTATTTAATTTGTTGGAATTAATTAATGAAAGAAAATCTTTCTAAGATGATGGTAAAAAATTTTCCAAGAATAGGAAGTGGTTGGGGATAGTTGGAAAGACAGTTACCTACTCCTCTGAGGATAAGCTGGGTCCCCGGGGAGGAGTAGGCGTTCTGTGAAATTGGTAAAGGGGGAGTATTTTCTCGAGCTGGTTGGGACCAGTTGAAAATAGCTTCTAGCAACCCTTGTAAAGCCAAAAACATCTGAGTATGACTGGAATTGGAGAATTGGACCGGATTGTCCCGAATTTCTCTTCCAGGCTTTTCTGATTGTGACTGGATTGGCCATCCCGATGTCACAACAGAAGAATCCACTGTTGACCCATGACACTGTCTATATTCTGGAGATAGGGGGCAAGTGGAGGACGTAATACCCTCACTTGATGGTTGGGAGGACCATTGTATGAAAGACTAAATTTCCAAATAAGTATAAAGACATTTTAGTGTGGAAAGATTAACTTTCTGGATGTGGAAAAAATGACTCGATCCTATGGATTAGGAGGAGTATTTTGTTTACCATTATGGTTCTCATAGTGGAACAAGTTAAGTAAAAGTTGTGTTATATTAAAATGAATTATTGAATGTATAAGTTCTTTTATTTTATTACTAATTTGTTTGAATGTCTTAGCAGATGGTAGGATATGACCATGGTTAAGTGATTGACCATTGGTACGATTAGAGAGCTAGGTGCTCTCTGAGTACTTTTTGAAGTACTCTGTGGATGTCTTTAGCAGGAGCTAAGACAGTGTGCACATGATGCATTGATGAGAGGGTTGGTTCACTCTGAGTACTTATGGAAGTACTTTGATTAAAACATCTCTTTATATTGCAATAATGTTTGGTAGTTGCAAGTATTTTTAATTTTAAAAACTATGTGACTAATGTGATTGAATGGTTAGTCATATATTATAGGCTCTTTCCAGGAAGTGTTGATGGGTGTTCAAACATTCTATGAGAGCTTGCGTAAAAGCCATCATTTCTTTCAATAGTAATTGGTTGGTAAGTTCGTATAGAGATTTTTCTATACTTTTGTGAATTGAATAACGGATAAGCAGTAGAAATGGAAATGAAATTTTCTTTGTGCTATACATTCTTATGGATATGGATAAAAACATTATTGTTTCAATTAATGGCATTTAAGGAAACGAAAGTGTCTCATTGCCAAGGGGAAAAAGCCCCTTTGGATTGCTTATATTATTATATCATGAGTATAAGTTTAATTTCAGTGAGAGAAGCACACCGAGGACGGTGTTCTCTTAAGGGGGGGATTATGTAATGCCCACGTAAACTACATTTTTTACCATGATTTAAAAAAACATTTGAATCAAGAATCAGTTAAAAAGATGAACGAATTCTTGATTCGTTTGAAAACTGGAACAAATTCTTGATTCATTGGAAAACTGATTTAGTATGGGCTAGGTTTTGCTTGAAGGGATGCTCTGTTGCATTTTAGTGTGCTCCGCAGAGTTTTCTTATGATCGTTTTTTATCTGATCAGACTATTTTGAGGACGCTCTGGGGATTATCTTATCTTCGATTTTGAGTAGGCTCTGCTGGATTTTGAAAACACTCTGTTCGATTACTGATTATTGTTCTGGACGCTCTGTTGGATGACTATGACTCTCTGTTGGATTTTCTTCCATTTCAAACTAAAGCTTTGCACGCAAATCTGGACTAGCATCTGCCGTGGAGCTTAAAGGTTTGGAATACCTTCACGCAACCACTAGTATATTCTGTTCTAGTTCGCTGACGACCACAGAACTATTGATGTGGGTTTACTTGCTTCTTTCTAGCCTCGTGGTCTACCCAATACCAGTTTGCATTGCACTTAAATAGTTATGTACAAGCCATGGCTTAAATCTTGAATGGTAAAGTGATTGAAGTAATGTTTGCTATTGTTTTTTTCTTTGATATTAGTCGACTGAATAAGAGGATTACACTAAACCAAATCAAGGTTTATATCTAACATGGTGTGGGCGTATATATATATTATGAAATTTCAAATTCACATTGTCTTATGTCAAATACACATTGGCATGGTTGTTAACCAAAGCTCGTGGAGAGATATTTCAACGTTTATACCTAACATGGTGTGGGGATATATGTATATCTTATGAAATTACAAAGTATATGGCATTCACAATGTCATATACTTAAAAATACGTTGGCATGGTTGTTAGCGTATGGTGACCAAACCAAGGAATGGTATTGAAGTCCAGGGTTGCACCCGTAACCTCAAACACACTACAAAGTGCCTCTACCATTGGGACTGCCAAGATAAGTATGTTGGCTAATTTTCATTATATAATCTTTTGTTGTGAGAAGAAAGATATAAATAAAGATTATATATCATATAGTTTTCTCCAAAAATATTATTAGAAAATAGAAATACTAATGATATTTCTTATATTTCTTGAGATAAGTTACATATACCAAGAAAATGGTATTTTATTAGTTTATTGGGATTTTATCGAAACAAATTTACTGTTGACTATTTTCCTAAGAATGTATTTATCTTGGGAGTAGAAGATAAGTAGAAGATAAGTCCATTGCGTTAATTCCTTCGCAAGGGTTTGCAAAGTTTACATGTTAACTTTGTTTTAAAAGGTCTATCTAGCTCTTATGCCGAAAGTAAGGGTTAGTTATGGTACTTATTTTTAAAAGAGATCTTCTTGATTAGATTAAAGAGGGTAACTCTTTAATAAAAATATTTACATAATATTGTATAAGCAAGAAAATAGAAAATGAATGCTTTATTTTAAAAAGAGATTTTTGTACTCATTTAATTTAGGAAGTCATAACAAGTCCAAAGTATTTTTCTTAATAGATTTAAGAGAGTGACTCTGGAAATATCTTCATGTGTGATGAAGAAGAAAAGAGAAGTTTTCTCGTATTAATAAATAAATCCATGGATAGTTTCATAAAACCATGGGTAGTTTTTCCATGGTGTTGATAAAGATTAATTGTTTCATAAAACCATGGGTAGACTACCATGATTATTTTATATTATCATGATTTGATGTTAATTCCCTTTGGAAAAATATCATGCATATACATTCAATATATGTATTAACTTTTATTGAAGAAGAATACATTTTTTTTTGTATGTAGAAAGATAGCTTGTAGTATTGAAACTACATTGAACAAGATTGTTAGTATAGTCTTGTAAATGAGACATGTATTTATATTCTTAATTGCATAGTTTTACAAAAAGAAAACATATGTTTACATGTTCACTAGCATTGAGATTTTCTTTGGAAGTCTCGTGAAGGAGGTTATGTGCTTCATTGTGTAAGCACTCCTTTAGGGAGAGTCTTTTGGAATCAGTATGCATTCGCATGCATGGAAGAGACAATCATTATGTTAACTTGCATTCCATGCACTAAAGGTAATAGCTTAAGGGTTAGCTATTTTTATTAAATGTATGTAAATCACATGCATAAATATCTTAGCTGATGTATCAGTTTATTTTAAAGAAAGCTTGGGAGATGTAGCCATTGTCGTGCAGGAATGTGTTCTTAGGCGACGTAAGCATTAGTTATTGTGATGACCTATAACTAGCACATATGAGGTATGTGTTATTAAAGAGAGAATGACAAGGTACTTTACTTGCTTGTCATGATTACACATTAGTAGATGGAGAATTTACTATAGTGATTGACTAATACTTTATGAATCTTGACATCATTTTATGTTGAAGGCATCATAGCAAGGGAATGATGGTGACATGTACAATGGAATATTATGCTTGTCATGGTGGCAGGTAAATAATTAATGTTCGTGCAGATGAGTGCGAGTTGCAGGAAGGTCCAATGTACGATGGTCTATTGTAGGTACACCCATGCCACCAAGATGTGAAGATATGAAGACCAGAGGGTAAATGGTTTCATATTTATTGAATGGCTTAAAGCTAGATATTGTATATTTCCTTATGAGATATATAAACCATGGTTAAGGGATGGTCTCCCTTATAAGCCATTGAGTGATGGGCTGAACACCCTCACGAGCGTTTAATAATAAAATTAAACGTTTGTTGGTTTTCACCCTACGGGGTTTCCAGGGTATATTGGTGTTCAATGATGTGATTGATTATTGTGTCCAGATGATGAGGTTGTTTCCTTTCTTGTTATGATGTTCATAATGGCAATTATGTGATGGCTATATGAGTAATGAGATGAATAGATGGTTACATCATATAGTATTAAGTTAATATAATGTAATGGAGGTTGTTAAGGGTTAAGGAGTTTAATATTCTTATTTATAAAATTACACTGTGAACTGTTAAACATTCTATGTAATGATGAGTAACTTGTATAAAAAAAAATTAACTCCTTACATTTCCCTGTGAATTTAATGGTGTATGTTACAATTTTTATGAGAAATAGTTGTATGTGAGTTCTCATGATTTTTAAATAATCTACTTAATACTCATTGTATAAAATGATATATATATATATATATATATATATATATATATATATATATATATATATATATATATATAAAGTTAATTAATCAATCACTTTATTAGTTATATAATTTATTTTTAAAAATAAAAAATAATTATTATTATTATATTTATATAAAATATAATCATTAATAATAAATTATTTTTAAAAAATATCATTTATAATAATATATTAAAATTACTATAATAAAATTTAATTTTATTAAAACAAAGGGCATTTAACTTTATCATTCCTTTAAAATAAAGAGAATATGTTTTCTTTTACCACCTTAACATGAACCTTGATGTACCGTCTTTATCATGACATCTTCTCATCTTTCCTATTCTACTATCACATATTTTAAAATACCTTCTCATCCTTCCTAATCAACTATCTCATATTTTACTTTCACTTTCTTTATGAAGCTTTTTTAAAGTTGTAGCTGTTTTTTTTTTTCAATGAGGTGTTTATTTTAGGTAGAGTCGGGATTAGTCGTATGATGAATAAATTAATTAATAAGATGTTTTTACCAAGATTATGTTAAAATGGATTAAGTTTGAACCCATGAATCCCATCGTCAACCTCTCTAGCACATTAGGATACTATGTTTGAGCCATTCTGCCATTTTCTTAGATTGCATGACCTTGAGTTTTTTATTAAAAATTTAAGAGATGGTTTTAATGTAAAGTTTTGAACTCTGAGGGATTTTTGGTGGGGGTGGATCAGAGATTATCTTTCTTTGATTTGTAGACAGATCCTCTTCAAGATGTTCTCAAATGGACAATAATATGATTTGGTGTTATTTTAGTTTGTGCCCAAAAGCTCGTAGAGATTGACAACTTTCATACTTTTATCAAACCCATTGATCTCTCTCCATGTTATGACCGTGCATAAGAAGCAATGGGATTACTCCGGTAACATGGTTGCTGCACCAAAATTTGAAGAAGTCGTGGATGGAATTTATAATATGATGGATGGTAGTTTTTATTTTAAATTTTCTGGTATTTTGCTCAAGTATTGATGTAGTATCGAGTTATCAAGATGTAGACTCATAATCA